>JARYGA010053268.1:0-37215 GCA_030545235.1 Helianthus tuberosus | reverse complement strand
TATAATCTGTTTTTTAGTATTTGGTTTCGATCGTTATTAAACATACCCGTGTGATCACACGGGTCCTACAACTAGTATATATATAAAAGAAAGCTAAAACAAAACCTACTGTAGTTGAAAAATCCAAGCAAACGTCATCTCCACTATCCATCCAATCTAATCTATGATTATGATTGAACCAGTTTTATTTTTTTAAATAAAATATTGTTAACAAGTCTAAAAATGATATTTTCAGAAACTATAACACGTTAGATCGTGGGGTATGGTGGGGCTTGGGTTGGGGCATTTGTTGACACGTGAAATGGGAGCCCCCCACCGCCTAGTGACGTGTCCGCGGGGTATGGCGGGGCGTGGGTTGGGTGCACCACGTGACAAATTATTAAAAAAAAAATTACATGGCGGGGTGAGCGAATGGGAGGCAGCCAGCTAGGATGTCAAGACCACCCCACGCCCGGCTTGAAACCCAAGCCCCAATAGCCACGCCCCAACCCAAGCCCACCCGGGGTGATGGCTTGGACGTTTTCTCCCAACCCACGCCCAAACCCCCGCCCCATACCCTACAGCCTTATCTCTCTTCTTTTCTCTGACACAAAAGTGTAAGAGATTGTTTCTACCCTGACACAAAATGTAATAGGTTCTCTTATTGTTACAAAAGTTATCTTTCTACTTAAAAATGTTACATATTTTTTTACGTGTACCGTAATTAAACACTTCGTAAATTCTAAATATGAAACACTTAATTCTTAAAATCTAAAATCAAAACCTACAAAAATATATAACCGGTGAAATTTAAAAAATGTAACATGTTAAAAAAAAATTTTCAAACGGCGCGCCCGAGGGGGTAGTTTTTTACACCCAAAGTTTGTAAAAAAAAAGAAAAAAGAAAAAAAAATTAAAAACACCAAACTTTGGGTGTAAAAAACTACCCCCTCGGGCGCGCCGTTTGAAAATTTTTTTTTACACCCGGTCTTAAAATATACGGATCTAGGTGTAAAAAAAATTTCGTGGTCAACGCCCCTCCGTGGCACTTGGTTCTCGTGGTTCTCATAACTCGTGGTGGTTCTCATTCTAGCGGCCCCCTATATATATATATATATATATATATATAGGATAAAGATCCGTTAGGAACCACCTCTTATTGCGAGAACCGCGAGAACTAATGTGAACACATGGCAAAATTCTAATTAATGATATTTTATAAAAAAAAACACGCGCTCCATTCTTTTGTTCGCTGTCGTCTTCTTTTCTTCAGACATTCGCTGTTTCAACCTAGGGTTTCGTTGGAGATTCTGCTCAATCGGCGACTCAATCAACGGCGGCGACTGGTTATACAGTTTCACGGCGGCGTGCTCTTATCCTCTTGTTCATCGCCGTCTTTTTTTCAAACATAAGGTATATCTTCTCTGTTGTATTTTTCAAACTAGGGTTTCGTTGGTGATTTTGCTTAATCGACTACGCGGTCTACGACGGCGACGGACTTCTGCAGGTTCCCGGCGGCGTGTACATTCACATTTTTCGGTTGGGGGGTTCAATTTTGATACTGATTTCGTCGTTGGTATACTGATTTTGGATACTCATGGCTTCGTCTGAGTCGTCTCGTGTTGGAGTTGAACCTGCGGCATCTGACGATCATCATACAACATCTTCTTCATATCATCCACATCACGATTCTGGTTTTTGTGGCCCATCTGATATCAATGTAAATCCTATTTCTGCTGTGGGTCCGTCTGATATTGATGTTGATGTCAATACCTTACCTGATGTTAATCCAAATGAAAGTTGCAATCCTGTATTTACAACAGTTACAAAACCAGTTGCATCTGTATTCACAACACTTGCAAAACCAGCTGCATCTCGACACACCCTTCATGGGTTTGAAATACAAACACTTGATTCAATGTTTACATCCGGCAATGTAGGTTCTGAGACTGCTAATTTACCTGATCAATCGTTATCAGTTGACACCACATCTACTGGTAACACAACATCTACAGGTACAGCACCTACAAGCACAGAACATCAACACTTACAATTCATTCGGTTTGAAACAAAAGGTATTTTGTGTCCATTTTATGTAAAACATGACTTATTTAATTATATACTCTTTTGTATCATGTTCACAACTGTTTTATGTTGTACATTATGATTACTCAGTATTATATGCACATGTGCATTTTGTTAACTGCATGTTTATAATTTTTTTATGTTGTACATTATGATTTGCACGCGTGCATTGTGTTAAGAGCCTCATATTACAAATTATGCATCATATCAAATTAGGTTACAATGCATCTCAAATTATGTTACAATGCAAATTTATGCATGTATGCATTATGATTGAAAAAAACAAAATAACTTTCTCATACATTAACTGCCAATGCACATGTGCATATTAATTACAATTATACTATTCGTCCCTATATCATGTTGACAAGTTTTTTTTTTAATTTATTAATTATTTATCACTATCATTTAACTTATTAATTATCTCTTACAGGAACGATTACGGTTGCCATACATGCTACACCTAATGGCACCCCGTATTGGATACCCCAAGTTGATGTTAGATACCTTCCTGTGGTAAATAGTACATTTACGCATTGGGAAGATGTTGTCATGATGTACAATACGTATGCTACACAATCCGGGTTTTCTACTCGTATCGGTACATCGAAGAACAAAAAGTATCATGACAATCCTAATATGAAAATCTCCACTCATAGGTATATATTATGTTCAAGAGAAGGACAACCACGGGTCACAGAATCTGACCCCAATGCTCCATCAAAAAATGCTCCAACCATATATGATAAATCCAAGAAACAATACAGACGAAGCCGATTCACAGTTTCCGGGTGTCGTGCGCGTATCAAAGTGAGTTTTGATCGTGTTACCGAACAATATAAAATATATGATTTCATCGCTGCGCACAACCATTGCATGATTGGTAGCGATCACGCCAACATGTTAAAACAAAGTAGGAAACTTGGATTTGATGAGCAACAATTCATCCACAAAGCTAGTCTTAACAAAATCGGCCCAACTGTTGCACATAACATTCAATCATCACTTAAAGGCGGACCTCAAAATGTTCGTGGCACAACAGTAGATTTCAAAAATTGCTCTAGAGACATACGTGCATTCATCGGTGAACGCGATGCAGACATCCTCTTACATACCATGAGATCTCGAGTTACCAATCTTAATAATTTCTATTTTGATTGTGTCATAGTTGACAATGAGTTGCGATCTTTCTTTTGGGCTGATTTCGTATCATTGCGAAATTACGAGGCTTTTGGTGATGTGTGTGCATTCGACGCTACATATGACACCAACAAGTAAGATACTGTACTTTTTCACCATGTGGAATTATTAATATTTTTTTAATATCATATGTTTTATTTACAGATACAAGATGATTTTTGTGCCATTCACCGGAGTTGATCACCATAAAAAATGTGTTATCTTTGGCGCTGGCATGTTATACGACGAGACTATAGAGTCGTATACATGGTTACTAAATACCTTTCTGGCTGCACATAAGAAACAACCAATCTTTGTTCTCACTGACCAAGACGCATCAATGAAACAAGCTGTGTCAACCGTTTTCACAAACTCTATCCATCGTTTGTGCATGTGGCACATAATGAGAAAACTTCCATCCAAGGTAAACACTCTATTTTTAATATTAACACGGTTCCAGTTACATCATATATTATGATTAAATAACTCCTTTTTATTATCCATGTTTTTTAATTTGTAGATTTCAAATGATATCATTGATAATACCACTCTTCGTTCGTCAATACATAAGCTGGTGTGGAATTTATTCATCACACCACAAACATTTGAAGAAAGATGGCATTTGTTAATGGATGAATATCACCTAGACAATCATCCGTGGCTTTGTGAGATGTTTGCTATACGTCATGAATGGGTCCCGTGTTATTTTAGAGAGATACCCATGTGTTGTTTGATGAAGACTACGTCCAGATGCGAGAGCTCAAACGCGCGTTTTAAAGTCAACTCGTCAGAAACTAACACATTAGTTCAATTTTTAATGTGTTTTGAAACCAGTATTGATGCTCAACGGCATACACAACGAGATCTTGAGTTTAAAAGCGACATGTCGACCCCTCGTTTATCTACCGGTCTACGCATAGAGGCACACGCTTCTCAAATATACACATGGTCCATGTTTCTTGAAGTTCGAAAAGAAATATACATGGGCATGTTCCATTGCATGCCAATTGAACGTCCCGGAACGACTGACATAAAAAATTACACTGTTCGTCACTGCAAATCAAACATGTCTTATGTCAATGAATTCGAGGTATGTCCTTACTATCCAATATGTTTTAATGTTCAATATATAATATGCACATGTGAATGTATCAAATTTTGTCATGTTATGTCTACTGTCTGTCTGATTAATTTTTTGTTATGCACATGTGCATGTATCACAAGTTTGATTAATTTTTGTTATGCACATGTGCATATATCACAATTTTGTATTCTGTATATATTTATTTTAACCTTATGTTTGATTAATTTTTTGTTATGCACATGTTCATGTATCAGTTATGCACACGTGCATGTATCACAATTTTGTCTTACGTGTATACCTATTATAACTTTCTGTTTGATTAATTTTTTTTTTATGCACATGTACATGTATCAACATTTGTCTTATACTATTCAATTGTTCATATATCAAACAGTGTATTTATTTTATTAACTTATTTACTTGTTCATATTACCTTTCATGTATTCATCGTATTTATAATATATGTTATGCACATGTGCAGGTGTCGCTCGATGTACCTGCACAAAAAGCAAGCTGTACATGTCTTGGGTTCACTCGTGTTGGGTATCTATGCCGACATATATTTTGTATATTCCGTTACAACGAAATTGAACGGATACCGTCCCATTACATTACTCCACGTTGGAAAAGAGATGCGCTCCCGTCAGCTGTTCATAGCATATCTAACATATACTCATCTAACAACAGCGAGTTTGCTATCATCCACAACGAAATAATGGATTTAGTCAGTCAATGCACAAACCGACTGAGACGCAATCCTGAACAACTACATTCCTTATCTTCTGAGATCAAACACATCAGAAACCGCGTATTCGAATCGTTTCCTTGTGAGCCTCAACCTCGTTCCGTTCAAAAAACTGCAAACATCAGTGACATCTTAAACATACCTTCAAATCTAAGCAAACGTGTCCATCCTCCGCAAGGTATTAGAAACAAAGGTTGTGGTACCAAAAAACAACGTCTTCCAACCTACACACACATCCTATTTCTGATCCGTTTTCCACTTGCTAAGCGTCTTCCAACATTCTTCTTGTTTCAACGCCTCTTCGTTTAACATCTTCATCACCCTTTCATTTTTCATTCCATGTATCGTCTCCTTTGCGA
This sequence comes from Helianthus tuberosus, assembly GCA_030545235.1. Taxonomy (NCBI): domain Eukaryota; kingdom Viridiplantae; phylum Streptophyta; class Magnoliopsida; order Asterales; family Asteraceae; genus Helianthus; species Helianthus tuberosus. The sequence goes on along the minus strand of JARYGA010053268.1, from coordinate 31,784 downwards.
GCCCCATAACGGTTCCTTTATATACGTTTGCATCTGATAACAGCAGCTTTGTCGCAATTTTCATCCTCAAATTTTTCAGCTGCATCTTCTGAATATCTTTGTTGGTACTAAAACCACATTCGAAACTAACGTCGCTACCTTTATACGCTTCCATGTGTCGCATCGTGAATACACTGCAGTCATTGAAATTGTCAGTTGTTTCCCATCCCAACGTCTTTCTCGTCACATTTGCGTTCACCATGCGTGATGCCGTCGGGTGTCCGACATCTTTCAAATACTCGACAATGTAATGTTTCTGTAATGAATAAATACATTGTCATACATCAATATAGTTATTCACAAGTATAACACTAAATATAAAAAATACATACTTACCACTTTAGAAGGCGACCCTAAACTTCTAAAACTTGTTCCTTTTCCTGTTCATTTTCCTGATGTCATCTTGTAGTAGGCGAAGCTATCATGCATGTTATCAACCACTTCAACTGTTGCGTTATCCAAATCGAAACAAATCATGTAGAAGTGTCTTTTTTCAATCATTGGTACAATTATAATGTTGAAATCTCTCAACTTCAACAGTTCGTCGTCACACTCAACCACCTCTTTCAGACGCGATGTTATTGTTGCAAACGCCCTTTTTTCTGTTTGTTTCGTCTTTAGCATATACTCTGGCTGCACATATTACATCAATACATGTCATGCACAAATAATATTTAATATATTCACAATTGTTTTTAATCATAATCTATGACACACTTACGATTGTTGTGGTATAACACCATAACCTCCTTTTTCCTGACGGTTTTTCTTTCTTCTCCGCATAGTTCAACAGTGCCGCCCAACAGTCTATTACATTTTGTGAAACCCATTTTCCTTCTTCGAGTGTGTTTATCCAAAATGCTCTGGTCGACAATCCATGTTGAGTTTCAAATACATAGTTGCTGCGTACATCACATACATTTCATTACTTTTTTTTATGCACACGTGCATCAAACAAATTACACGCATTATAATCAATATTTATAATAATACAAATCATGTGACATATGGTGTCCATATGTCATGATGCATAACTGTATATGCACATGTGCATCAACCAACAATAATAATATGAATCCTAATAATAATAACATTAATATCACAAGCAATAACAGTCGTAATGCATATGTAAACTTACTTGAATGTCAATTTCACATCCTTCATCTCCTCTTGGACGTCTATCTCCTCATCGTTGTTCTTTTTATCACTCATCTTATTACTTTCTTCCCTGTAACATAAGTTTGTAATTCAACTATTCATAATGCCAATACAAAACATGTAATATAACTACATCATTCGTAATTATACTTACCCTCGTTTGTCATCCATAACCGTCAACAAATATTGCCATATCAGTTTTTCATCGTCATTCAACGGTTCATTCATTTCAATAACATTCCCACGCACACTTGATTCATCTTCTATATTTGGCGAGCGCTGTGAGCTTTGTGATAACAGCATGAAACTTGGTATCGAATAATCCAATTCTTTTTCATTATTCGATTTTCCCTTCACTTGCCCCTTGCTGACACCCTTATCCGCACATTCCATCGATCCTTCCACACGACCCGTCATGGTATCCACCTTGTCCTTTACGTTACCAGCAGCTGTACCCGTGATATTTATCAATTTTGCCATTTCGTCTTCGCCTTTAAACACCTTGTCGTACTGCCTAACAAGCTCTATGACATTCTCGTTTGTTGGATATTTTGAACAGGCTTCACCCAACTCTTTAACTAGCAATGCTTTCGTCTTTAACGTCTCGTCCATTAATTGTTGGATTAATCCCATATGTTCCTGATTACGAGCACATATAAATGTAATAAAACTAATACGTACAATTGAAATATTATTTGATATATTCATTACATGTTATGCATTTTTTGTATTCATTATGCACGCGTGCATTATATAAAACTAATATAATTATTAACTTTAATGCTAACACCAAACCATTGTGCACACGTGCATAAATTCTTTTTTTATGTGTGCATTGACTATATTTTAACTATTATTTATTACATAACATTTGCATCCACCTTTTTTTTAATACTAATGCACATGTATGTTTTTTCATAAATAATTAATGATTATAACCAAATATGCACGTGTGCATTTTTTCATACATAACGTTAATTTATTTTTTCATGCGTAATATTAATCTGATCATCAGGAATCGTGCACATACTATACAAACGTCATCAGTATTTTTTCAAAAATTATTCATTAACATTTGACTTATGTATATCTAACATAAATGTAATATTACTATCATCAACTATGCACATGTGCATTTCCCAACAAATTAACATTAGTGTACACATTTAGTATACTAATTAACAAATAATACATACCTCAAATGAAACGGACTGATTTTCGCCATCACATGTATCATCATTTTCAGCCATCTTCTTGTATACCTTCCCGCCAGTATCTTCTTGTATCATCATTTCGTTTGCAACTTTATCCTCAACATACCCTTCCCGTAACACGCCTTTTCCAAACCCGCCGTTTTTTATCTCATAATTTTGCCTTCTGCTCAACATATCTTTTGTCCAGAATGACAATGGACTCATTGTGCGGATCGAATTGATACCTCCATATACGGTTCGGTCCGCATAAATCATCTGCACACGTGCATTGTAACATACGTGACAAACTTTCCTTTAAAAATGATAATAATACAAGAAAAAAGAAAAATAAATAAATAAAAAGGTACTATGTTTTATAATAAACCAAATAATTTATGTAATTTACAAACCTAACAATTAACTTACCACCAGAATTGTGAGCGCCCCATTAAAATATATTGATATATTATCCCGTTGCCACCCATCCTTGCTAATTTTGATCATGTCGCAGATATATTTGCACCAATTCACGTCTTCCACAGCGATATCTTCACCCAAACATTTGAGAAACTCGGTTTCGCATGTCCCGTCCTTCTTTATCTCCACCATCGTGTTCATGAATAACGCCAAGAAGTCGTACTTGAAGAATATTCCATCTTCATCTTGATTATCTATTATTCTTTCCACTATCCTGCTTGGTGTAAATGCACGCCCTTCATACAACTTGGTCCACTTATCGTACGTCCCACGTTTTTTGTCCTCTTGTTCTTCTTCTTCGTCTTGTTCTTCTTCTTCGTCTTGTTCTTCGTTATGTTCATTTGTTTCTTCCTTCTTTTTGTCTTTCTTCGTTTTGTCCTTCTTTTTCCCTTTCTTTTTCTCTTTCCGTTTATAGTTCAAAACAACTCCGCTGTTCTTTAACCCCAACAACCCACTGATTACGTCTTCGTCCACCTTTATGTTACCGGCATCCAATTTAATGATCATATCTTTCCCTCTAAAATTATCCACCACAAAATGCGACAATTTTGATGGCAAGCAGTCCGTTTTAAGATTCAAAATACTACCAAACCCAATTTTTTTAACTACAGCCTTTTGTTTTTTAGACATTGCGTCCAACCCCATCAACATTTGATGTGGTGACAAGCGTGTCCGTATAGATCTCCAGTTGACACTTCTACCAATTTTTTTACATTCTGACCCTTTAACAACTTTTTTACTCTTTGTCTGCCTTGCGATTGTATTAACTACTGGTGATGTTGATTTTCTTGCTAGTTTCTTAAATCTCTTTGACGATATCCCTCCTTTCATTGAACCTGTTAAAAAATTTAATCAAGTAAATACAATGTCTAGATCAATGCAACAGTGTAAACACTATCACGCTACCAGAAAACAATCAATAACAAAATCTAACAGTCAATCACATCTCATAAACAACTAATTCAACTACTAACGCAACACGTATCCTAATCAAATTATATGCACATGTGCAAACACAATAACACAATCAATTACATTTCATAAACAAACACGAATCCAGTAGATTTCATTAACGTTCGTAACCTAACCCTAACTAATAAACACAAGTTCAATAACATACCGAGATCATAACGTTTATATGCACATGTGCAAACACAATAACACATGTTATGATACGTTCTTACATGCTAATGCACATGTGCATCTTAAAATTTAATTAAAAAACAAAATTAAATAACACATACCATCAACAGTGTTGTCTGCCTTATTGACATCCTTGTCAATATTGTCTTTTAATAACCTTCTATTCTTTGTCATGCGAACTTCAACAACACCTTCATTTGTTGTTTCCCCTTGTTTCCGCTTGTTAATCATCCTATTAGTGCCCTTGTGCAAGTCATTCGTAATTTTTTGCACGCCTGCATTTGTAAATTTAACATGTTTATACAAATTATAATATCAACCAAAAAAACATTAATACAATGGATCGCATGTGCATTAAAACACATCCAGTTACTGATCAGTCAAAATAATCATTATAAACAATCAACATGTTATAACCTTTTTGTTTATTATTTTTCGTTGTGACTGTTGCGTATGTGTCCGCATCCGCGTCTGGCAACTTTGACGTTCCTTCATCTCTTGGTTCTAATACAAATGTGACCTTCTTCAATTTTTTTTCCGATTTTTTTTCCATTGCTGATATACAATTGACACGTTTAAAAAATGTGAAAAAATGTTAAATGTTTCAACAATATGCAAACAAAACAACAATATGCAAACAAAACAACAATATGTAAACGGCATGATATATATCTATGTTACAATGCATATTATGCACAAGTGCATACGTATAAATTAATCAGAACTATATTTATGCTACAAAATACAAACACGTTTTATTACACTATGCACACGTGCATAAATATATCTATGCAAATATGCACATGTGCATACATATAACTATTACATAACACACACCAAATCAAATATGAATCCACCAAACATTGCCTTAATAACATATTATGATAAACTTAGTACGTCAACCTATGCACATGTGCATACCACTATATCACACAATAAAACACGAATTCCTTCCGAATCAACAATATAACCAACAATATGCAAACAAAAATAACAATATGCAGACGACGTAATATATTTCTATGTTACAATGCATATTATGCACAAGTGCATACATGTAAATGAATCAAAACTATATTTATGCTACAAAATATAAACATGTTTTATTACATTATGCACATGTGCATACATATAAATGTTACATTACCAAATCAAATATTAATCTACCAAAACTACAGTCTGCGACAACAATATACTAATATACTTGAACAATCGCATGACTAACACACTATCATGTATTTATGAATCGACTATTCTCATATACGGATTCAAAATTTTGTATGAACTTGCAAATTTTCAAATCGATGCAAATGAGAATCGATATTAACTTACAATTTTATACAACCTGTGTTCTTCGGCTAAATCCTCTTCGTGTAAAAACCTCACTGATTATGATCGATTTTCCCTAATTTCGATTCGAATATGGTCGTTTTGCCCTAATTCCGAGTAGACGAGAGTATACGATTGACGTGCTGCCGACGATTTCACTATCGTCGATGATCGTAGGTCGAACGTTGATGATGAACGGTTGAAGTTGCGATCGTCGGTAAGAATCGGACTTGATTTTGTGAGGTTTTTTGGGATAATTAACCGATTGGGGAAATTTTGTGTTTGGATATGACGGTTATCGGACCCGATGTTGCATTATGTAACACAATTTATTTCAATTTTCAAGTCCGTGTCGTATGAGCGGGATTTTTATAATTTTTTGGTTATTTACAATTTTGCCACCCGTTCACATTGGTTCTCGCGGTTCTCGCAATAAAGGTGGTTCTCGCATGAACCTTACCCTATATATATATAGGGGGGGCCGTTAAAATAAGAACCACCACCAGTTGTAAGAACCGCAAGAACCACTATCAACCAATTAGATGCTGCCATTCAAAAGGGTAATTTGGTCATTTACCATTAAATGTCATTTCTATCTCTCTCTCCTCATTTATTATGTGCAGACCCCCTGTCTTTTAAATCCATTCCCCCATTTTTGTCTTTGTAATCCATTTCCCCTGTCTCTCTCACCCCGGCGAAACCCAAAGCCCCACCGCCCCACTCCGGCGGTTACATGTGATGTTGAAGCCCCTCATCCGCCGCCACACCCCCACTACGAATCTCTCTCTCTCTCTCTTCTGCGACACTCTCTCCCAGTTTCTCCATTTTTCTGTGTTTGTAGGGGAAATCGGGGATGGAAGGAGTGTGCAGATGTAGGATCAGTGGGTGTTTAGTGTTTTTCTAAGAAAGAATGAAGAAGAAAGAGCAGGGGCGGAAGGCGGTGGTGGGGGCGGTGGTTTGGTGGGAGTTGTGCAGAGGCGGAAGGCGGTGGTGGTTTTGTGGGGAGACGGTTGTGCGAGGTGGTTGGTCGGCCCCTATCGCCTGAAAACGAACCGATTGGTGTTCTTGAATTTTGGGTCTTTTTTGTGATTCTTGATGATTTGCCCAAAGGTTCGTTTTGTTTCTGTTTTGATTGGGGTTCTTTGATTATTTTGGTGGGTTTTGTAAAAAACAGTGGGTTTTGATATGTTGAGTGATGTTTATGTTCCTTTTGTTGGGTTTTGTTTGAATGATGTTCAGGTTCATGTTTTGTTTGAATGATGTTCATGTTCCTTCTGTGGGTTTTAATATGATCGATGGTGATTTGTGAATTTTTTGAATGTTTGAACAGGTTACCTTTTGCTGGGTTTTGTTTGAATGATGTTCATGTTTCCTTCTGGGTTTGAATGATGTTCATGTTTCCTTTGGAATGTTTAAATCGGTTGAATCTGGTGCCTTTTTGAATCGGCGGTGATGATGAAAAAAAAACGGACGATGGCGCGGCAAAGATGGCGGAGGGTAGGTTTTTGAACCCGCAACCCCACTTTGCAGCCTCTGATTATCGGGAAATATGAGCCAAAACTTTTCAAGAATCCACTCGTTCTTTTTTATTTTTGTTTGTTGGGTTTTTATATTTTTTTGAGGCGTCGATGATGATAGCAAACTATCTGAGACACCTACCGAGTAACGATTTTCTGGGTGCGTTCGTTTTTGTGTAAAAAAGTTTTTGTAAAAAAAACGTAAAAAACGTAAAAAGTTTTTACGTAAAACGTAAAAAGTTTTCCGTAAAACGTTAAAAGTTTTAGGTAAATCGTAAAACGTAAATTTTTTTTAGTAAAACGTAAAAAACGTTAACGTAAAAAAAACCGTCGCGTAAAACGTAAAAAAAAAACGTTAACGTAAAAAACCGGGGGCGTAAAAAGTAAAAAACCGGCGCGTAAAACGTAAATGTCGTTAACGTAAAAAACTGGCGCGTAAAACGTAAAAAACCGACGCGTAAAACGTAAAAAACCGGGGCGTAAAACGTAAAAAACCGACGCGTAAAACGTAAAAACCGGGGCGTAAAACGTAAAAAACCGGGGCGTATAACGTAAAAACCGGGGCGTAAAACGTAAAAAACCGGGGCGTAAAACGTAAAAACCGGGGCGTAAAATCTGACTTTAAAAGTATTGTTTAACAAAAAATTCAGTTTTTTAATAAAAATTAATTAATGAATAGGACAAAAAGGCAATTAAATATAATATATATAAAAAGACAAAAAAAGTAATTTTACTTAAATACCCTTTTGAATTAAAATATTAAAGACATAATAAGACAAAAAATACTTAATATTATTTTTATATACTTTTAATCTCATCCATCCATCATCTTGATCTAATGGCTAGAAAGTGGTTCACGCGGTTCTTACAACTGGAGGTGGTTCTCATTTTAGCGGTCCTCTATATATATATATATATATATATATATATATATAGGGTAGTGATATGGTAAAAAGTGTTTAAAATGTGAGAAGGGAAAGATGTGTTTTAAACCATTGGATAGATGTGTTTTAAACCATTGGATATTTGATCTAATGGTTGAGATCAATAAGGTATAAAAATGTAAATTGTGTTTGAATTAGAAGGACCTTATGTAAACTTGAAGGGCAATAGTGTCTTTTCAAATGTTTCAAATATGGTAACCATATCCTACACAACCAAAACCGCCATCATTCTCCTAAAAACCAGCGACTTTCCTTCAAAAGTTGATTATCCGATTTCCTTGACTATTAACCCTTGATAAAACACTATATGAAGATATAATACTATGAACCAGAAAATCAAGATGTCTGTACATAATATAACACTATTGATTGGGGATAAAACACTATGAACCAGAAAATCAAGATGTCTGTACATAATATAACACTATTGATTGGGGATAAAACACTATGAACCAGAAAATTAAGATGTCTATACAGAATATAACACTATTGATTGGGGATAAAACACTATGAACCAAAAAATTAAGATGTCTGTACAGAATATAACACTATTGATTGTGGATAAAACACTATGAAAGGAAAATTAAGATGTCTGTACAGAATATAGCACTATTGATTGGGGATAAAACACTATGAAAGGAAAATTAAGATGTCTGTACAGAATATAACACTATTGATTGGGGATAAAACACTATACATCTAAATATAAAAAAAAATAACTCTGTTCATGATAAAACACTAAAACAACAACTTACCCTAAACAATTCAATGTATAAAACACTACATAAACACAAAATCAAAGCATACTAACACCAGAATCGCAGAAGGTTAACAACTGATGCGTAGATGAAAATCTTATTGGATCTTGCAAAAAAAATACAAAATTCGAATCAATCCCTAAAAAATCTCATCGCCAGTTTTTTTTTTTGCAGTTATCTTGGAAATCAATTAATTGATAAGAATGGAAAATTACTAATACACCCTTTTGAATTAATTAAGATAAATGACACTTGTCATTCCCAAATTATTTCTCACACTTCTCACAAAAGTTGAACTTTGTACAGGATCCTCTACTTATATATATATATATATATATATATATATTGCGAAAGTGTAAAATATAATATTCCTTAACGTACGATGCTTATGCTACAAAATTATAACATGTGTAATTGTTTTTATAACATGCGTGATTAGGGACTTAGGGTTTACTCCATGCGTGATTTCTGATTTTGTAGATGCGTGATTTAATATCGTATGCATCGCACGTTAAGGAATATTGTACGTTAATCTTCCTATATATATGTGTGTGTGTGTGTGTGTGTGTAGAGAAAGAGATGAATGTTTATTTGAGAAGAAATTTAATGTGAAAAGAAAAGGAAGAAATGGTACAAAAGTAAAACAATAAATAGTTTATAACTACTCTCTTATATATCTATCATTAATTAGACAAAAACACTTTATCATATCCATTTCCAAATTATCTTACACATGCCACAATTTATCATATATATATAGTACACATATCTAAATTTTTTCCGTTCTAAACATATCGAAATTATCATTTACCATACATTAAGTTGTTTTGAAATAGTATATTTTAAAAATTAGGTACAAGTTTAATTAGTTAGCTAATTTAAAAGAATACATTCTTTTTAATTTGTTTTAATCTTCTCATTTTTTTTTAAATCTTCTCATTTGAATCATTCAATATATAATACACTTTTGTTTTTACATATGGGTCGATGATAATGTAGCATCAACTTGCGAGTTACATAAAAGACAAAGTATAATCTTTTTAACCCACGTGGTTGTGGTCCCTCTCTAATGTTCAAATTAATTATTTCTTATTTTATGCTTCTTTTTCTTTTTCTGTATTCTTCTTCTTCTTCTTCTTCTTCTTCTTCTTCTTATTATTATTATTATTATTATTATTATTATTATTATTATTATTATTATTATTATTATTATTATTATTATTATTATTATTATTATTATTATTATAAATTATAATTTTAAATTTAATAAGAAAATTAATCATTTGCCACCTTGCATGGCGCGCTTTCTTTGTTACAATTATTATTTGTTTATCGTTTTTCTGGTTAAAAGAATATAAAAAGGCTATCGTTTTTCTGGTTAAAAGAATATAAAAAGGCCTATATTAACCTACTTCATTTTAGTTTATGAGTTTCTAGCATGCTTGGAATAGAACTTTTGGGGGTCTTCATGCGAATGAAATCAAGTAGTAAAGTATATTTTGAAAAGGCAACTTAAAAGTTTTATAGCATTTTATAAAAGTTCTAAGGGACGAATTAAATTTATGGTAAACATTACAAAGTAGAGGGTTTTCCGTGACAAAGGGATCTGATAGAAGCCTCTTGGTTAAAGTAAACTTCATTGGTAATCTGTTGGCAATGGTCCGCCAAAATATGACGTGTGTAAAGAATTTACCAAAAGGTTACCATCGAAATTTATTGCTAGTTCACAAGGCTCATATTGTTGCTTACGGGTCAGTGAGGAAAATAGCACTGAGGAGCACTTACATATGATTCCTCGAGGGATCATCGGCTGCTACGGCTTACCAACATACTGTTGACATTTTTTTCCATTGGTCGTAACATTTTTTTTTAAATAAAAGTAATCCGATATCATTACACACAAAAAATAGCAATTACAAAGCAATGGCAGGTAGTCGGGCAACATTTTTATTTTTAATAGATAAAAAAAGAAATAGTTAAATGTTTTCAGTTTTCTATAAATATAAATAACTCATTGCAACTAATAAAAATTTGTGATAAGATACAAAATATATTTTTATTTAATATCAAACTAGTAGGATTACCACTCGTTACACGTGTCTAATTGTATAGACTTTAGAAAAAGAAAATTACTTTAATCACTCGTTACATCTTAAATTGATAAAAAAAATAAGATTATATAAATATTTTATATAAAAAGTTGAACTACTTTGTCAAAATTTGATCAATTTAAGAGGTAAAAATTAATTATTTCAAATATTTTTCACTAAGTCTATACATTACAAGCAAGTGAAGAGAATTTAATATAACAATATTGTGTCGTTCAAAAGATTTTTTCATGTGTTTTGACATGTTTAGCTATTTTAATACATAAATCTAGGGTGAAGATACAATAGGAAGTTTATTTGACTAGGACGGCTAGGAAGTGATCTTGACCATCCATTTAATTAATCAAAGGCTAAGATTAAATAAATGAAATTGAAGCAAAAAAAAAGAGGCGCGTGGGTTTGTTAGGGGCATTCTAGTCAATCCAGCACAATAGTTTCTCTCTCCTCCAATTCCCCCTCATTTTTTAAACGTTAATAACTTTTTCATACGACATTATTTTTTTTATAAAAATTGCACAAAAAAAACCAGCTTTTTTTTTATCTTTAAAACGAGTATACTATTGCTATATTTTCGAAAAAAAATTTTGAAAACCCAGTTGCGTAAAACGCAATGGAGAAAACCAAGTTGCGTAAAACGCAATGAAAAAAAAAACGTAAAAAAAATGACTTTTTCTAAAACGCAATGCACCCAAAACACTTAAAAATGTCTTATTTCTAAAACGCAATGGCCAGAAAACACTTAAAAATGTCTTATTTCTAAAACGCAATGCCCAGAAAACACATAAAAATGTCTTATTTCTAAAACGCAATGGCCTAAAAACGCAAAAGAAACTGTTCTCTCTAAAACGCAATGAACTGAATACACATAAAAATGTGTTTACCTAAAACGCAATGAGTAAAAACACTTCAAAAATGTTTTATTTCTAAAACGCAATGACCAGAAACTGTTGTTCACAGAACCGGAAACTGTCTAAAACGCAATGACCAGAAACTGTTGTTCACAGAACCAGAAACTGTTGTTCACAGAACCAGAATCTAACTAAAACGCAATGACCAGAACCTGTTGTTTACAGAACCAGAAACACTGTCTACGAATGCAGTTTTCCAGAGGCAATTTACAGCTCAACCCCAGTCAGGGGCTCTGCCCCTTGGACCCCGCCAGGGGCTGCCGCCCCTGAAACCCCGCTACCAGGGGCGCTGCCCCCGGACCCCCGCCAAGATCGTAAAACGCAATGACTAAATCAAAAACCCAGATCGTAAAAATGAAATTAAAGAATTTCTTACATGGAACGAAATGATTTCTTCAACAATTGACGAAGTTTGAATGATTGAAACACTTATCAGCGCTCGAATTGAGTGATTATCTCCAAAATCACCCGAAAAAAACGAGATTTTTTTATGAAATTAAACTGGGTTTTCTTCCAAAAAGCTGAGAACACGTTGATCGGGTGTTTGAATCATTGATTTGTGATGAAAATCGCACTAAAATGTAAGTGATTATTGAGATAGAAAGTGAAAAAATGGTTGAAGTTGGTGGGTTTTGAAAATGATGGGTTTTGAAGTTATTGGGTTTTGAAAAGGAAGAAGAAAGGGTTGGATTGACTAAAATACCCTTTTTCTTTATTTTAGATGTTGCCCCATGTCCTAATCCTATTGCTTCCTACACTTCCTAGCCAAAATAAACTTCCTATTTGATCTTTTCCCCATAAATCTATGTTATTATTTTATATAAGATATGAGAAAATGTGTTTTTTTATGTTACTAACTTATAAAACAAGGCTTATCTTATTCTCAAGTCATATATCTTATTTTCATATTTTTGTTTCACTCTATGTTTCTTTCTCTATATATCTATGTGTATATAGAGATAGAGAAGAAGAGTGTCTAAATATTAACTCCGGATGATAATCATCTTTTGGTTGATAAAAGTTAAAAAATAAAAAGCTTACACTATTCTCGTATCTTTACATCTTATTCATATATCCTTTTTCACTTTATCTCTCTCCATATATCTATATATTTAGAGAGAGAGAAAGATAGAATAGAAATGACAAAAAAAAAATATCTTATACTTAACATCATCTATGCATGTTCATGTTGATGGTGGATTGGTGATTGCCGTGAATGACCGTCGTGGTGCAACCAAGAAGCCACCATAATCAAAGGAAGGGGTGGGCCCACCAATTAATCCAAAAGTGGTCAATGGAAGCCATGTGCGGTCATATGGTGGTTGCCGGAAGGGTAACGTTAGCTAAAACGGTTTTGGGAAGTCTCCCGTCTTATTTCCTTGGAGTGTTTAAGGCTCCAAAATCAGTCCTAACCACTCTTGAGGGATTGAGACGTTCGTTTATTTGGGGCAAAACAGGGTTGAGGAGTAAGATCAAATGGGTTAGGTGGGAGAAGGTGACTAGGCCTAAAAGTTTGGGAGGTCTCGGGGTGGGAGGGTTGCGGGACTTCAATGTTGCCATGGTCACTAAGTGGTGGTGGAGGTTCAAGGTCGACTCGAACCAACTTTGGGCTAGGGTAATAGCTGCCATTCACGGGCCGAATCGAGGAGACGCCTTGATCCCCATCAACAAAAACACCCCGGGATGGTGGAAGGATATTGGGTTAATGGAAGGGCAGCTAGCTAAGATGGGTATTTCGCTGTTTGAGAGGCTTAAAGTCAAGCTGGGAAACGGCGATTCAGTTCGGTTCTGGAAGGATGTGTGGCTGGGGTCGGAGCCATTATGTAAAAAATTTCCTATGATCTATCGATTGGCCACGGAGAAAAATGCAATTGTTTCAGCAAACGTGGAGTTGGTGGGAAATGCAAGTTTATGGCGATGGGCCTGGTTGCGAGACCCGGTGTCGACGGTAGAATGGGTTCAAATGGGTAATTTATTGTGTTTGCTGCAGCAAATAAAACTCCAACAGAGATGTGATGAGTGGGTGTGGCAGAACGATGTTGCGGATATTTTTTCGACAAAGTCTCTTCGTTTGGAGATAAGCACAAAGGCTTCGGTTCTGAGTGATGCAGCCCCGTTTAGGTGGAACAAGTGGGCGCCTTCAAAGGTAAATTTGTTAGTTTGGCGAGCTGAGATGGGTAAAGTAGCGGCAAAGGTGGCTTTGCAAAAACGGGGAGTTCATGTCTCGAGTGTCGTTTGCTGCAGATGTGGGATAAAAGATGAGTCCTGTGACCATATTTTTGCATCATGTCTCCTTTCAAGAGTGGTATGGTGGCATATCTTTAGGTGGATAAAAATCCCCATTTTGGTGGATAACATGTCAGTAGCTCAGATTCTTGACCATGTTGCTGTCCAAGTGGGAGCAAAGAAATGGAAAAAGGTAGTGCAGATTGTGGCTTTCGCAACACTCTGGAGATTATGGTTGACTCGCAATGATAAAGAGTTTAACGACAACTCGGTTCCAGTCACTAAAGTGGTAGATCTAATTAAGGAGGACGCCTTCCTCTGGTTGAAAAATAGGGGAGGTATTAGGTCCGTTTCATGGGTCGATTGGGTAGAATTTAACATTGTGTCTATGTTGTAATCGGATCTTGTGTTTTTCCAGCTCCTTGCTGGGCTTTGTTTTCTAATAAAGCAGTTGCCGTTCAAAAAAAAATATGGTGGTTGCCACGTCACATCTAACCTTCACTTTTCATCACCTCCTCCACCAACCACATTTCTCCAATATTAAGTTTCCACACCCTATGTGCTATCATTACTCTATAAACATCATTTTCCTAATATTTAAAATACATTTTTTATTAATCCAATATATTTTGGTTGTGGATACACCAATTTACCACTAGAATAGCATAAGACAACCCGTAGTAAGACCATATATAGTGGTTTGGGTGAATAATATCCTTATCCTAGGGTGTTTTCCGTTACGTGTCTGTACAGTCAGCAAGGGGCATTATTGGGTGTTTTCTAAAATGAGTGTGGTAAGGATGTGGGCATTATGTTAGAGGGTGTAAAAAATTAAATAAAAATAAAAAAACCAACAAAAAAACACCTATTGGATAAAAAAAGGGAAGAGTTAATGCTATTGGCCAAACACAATCCTTGAGAGCGTGATTTAAATCACGCCAACTGATTTTTTTTTCCAAAAAACGCTAAATAAAGCCCAAGGGGGCGGGTGACGGGCGTGATTGGGCGTGATTTGAGGGAGAAAACGCCCAAATATAGCCCACTATGGATGGTCTAAGATGGTATGTCGTGCGAAACAAGGCCATGGCGCCTTAAGGTGCGCGGCTACACTACTACGGCCGACGCTATGAGTGAAAAAATTTCAATCCTCGTGAATACATAACGTCATGACCCATTCTTCCCAACTGACACACATGTATATACATACGTATGTATGTATAATTGAAGAGGGTTATATAACCCCTCTTACCACTACACCATCTTGTGATATAATGCCTCATAAAATCTCATGTTGCACTTTTCGCCACTTGTCGCATAACGCTTCACAAAGGACTTTATGACTACACAAGGCCTAATATCCGCTTGAGGAACAATAAAAGTTTGGTTGTAATCTACCCAAAATATATGTTAGGTTTTAAACATATTATGAAAAAATTGTTATTGTATATAACATGCAATGTGTAATTAGGTAAAATTATATACACTTGTTGTGAAGAACGGAAAATAAAGTATCTGAACATCATAAAACTCTAAGATGTTTTGTTTTATTTTAAAAGTCAATTAACTCAATTTTGATACATTAAAATCTCTATTGAATACCCAAATCCCTGACGACGTTCAAAGGGTCTTCGCTAACGTCGTGATGCTCCAGCATTTGCTTGCTACAAAAAAGGAAATCGTTAGCCTCGTCACGGAGGGCCCCCCGGTGGGGGGGGGGGGGGATCTGTGACCAAGCTCCGGTGTGAGAATAAGTAAACTTGCCGGAGAGTAAGAGAGTGACTTATTCCGATGAGTATGATCACCGGAACAATCTTTATGGTATGAATCTGATATAAATGCGTGTGTGTATTTAATGTAACGGAATTATAGTCGGAATAAATGTGAGAGTATTAAGTGAGATACCTCGGATATGTACCTAGATCCTTTTCTTACCTTCCTTATATAACCAAGACCCCTTATCTCTCCTATGGGATGATACCGAGACAATCTAACGGATTCTGGTCGTCTTTGGGAGACTCAGACACGTGTCTGAGCCCCAACGGTGGGATCTTTACCCTCATTTAATAATACCGGCTCGGAAGTACTGTGCCAGCCGGAGATGTCTTTCATGTCGCTCATTTAATGCATCCTGTATGTCTCTGATAGTTCCTTTTTCCCGCCCACTTTGTGTAAGAGAACCCTTAATAAGCAAGTATTACAATTCTGGGCTTTATTTGTTGGGCCCATATGAGAGTAGCCCAAGATGGGTAAATAGGGCGACCTATGGGTCCGTCGTCAAGTCATCTTTAGTCCCTGCTTCTGAGATCCAAATCTCATGATCCGGGGCTGAGTCATAACTGTTCTAAGGGGGCAGTTTCCTTGGGCTAAGAATGTGGGCCATCCCCTAGGTAATCATCACGCGCCCCTTCTTTTTTTCGAGAGTCATTTATCGCCAGTGATCGACGACTGTGGTTTAATCCTCTCAATACATGTGCATAGTGATTTTAAATTTGAAATGACGGTGATGTGACAGTTTTTCCCTTTCTTGTCAGTTACCCTCTTTAAAAACTTCCACCGTCCCTTAGATTTCCTTTTATCCTCCATTTTTTCTCCCTTTCTTCCTCATATTTCTTTTCTTTCTTCTCCATTCTCCGATTACCACTCTATTTCACTATGAGTCGTACTGGCCGCTCCATGATCCCTTCTGTTCTGAAGGCGAAGGACTTGGAGTCCTTTGTCGAAACCTACAAGATACCAGAACGTTTTTCCCCCTCCTTACCTGGTCCTGATGACTCGGCAGAGTACACACCTGACCGGATCGTTATTTACACTCTATCATTTTCCTCGTGTGGTGTTCGTTATCCACTCTCCCCTTTCAAGATAAACTTGTTACGCCATTTTAAAGTTCACTTTTCCCAATTGCACCCTCTAGGGTTCATGAGGGTTGTGCATTTTGAGTTGTCATGCGTGGCTGTCTCTGGTGAACCATCGATTCCCCTATTTTGCATGTTTTATAAGTTTATCTCGGATGGGGACTGGTTTACCTTCTCCAAACGGAAGAGTAGTGTCTCTCAGCCTTGCTACTCCTTTATGCCGACCTCTACCTATCCTAAGGAATGGAAAAGCCGATTTATTTTTGTTTCTGCCGCCATGATACCAGAATCACCACCGTTGAGGGATGCTAAGGCTGCTATTGATGATAGTGTTCCAATCTTGTCTGCCGATGAGATTGTCCAGTGGAAGCATAAGTACGAGAATCCCACAAGGGCTTTCACTTTCTCCGAATGGATCCTGGCTATGGGAGGACTAAGCCCCTTCTACTCAGTTCGGCCAAAGGCTTTCTTTGGCAAGAAAGGTACTCTCGTGTCCTTGACTTGTAGGGCTTATCTTTATTCTGAAAACCTCCTTGGGATTTATGTAGTCATCTTTAGCGTTTCTTTTGTGTAGAGATGACCCTGTGGGGCTTGCTTCAGGGGGATTCTAGGGATGTTAAATTTGTGGTTGATGATAAAGTTGAACCGGGTTTGAGCCGGGGTGTTGAGATGAGGGTTACTGAGGGATCAGTCCAGGCAGGGGATTTTGTTGTCGGGGAGAAAGATGAGGGGGCTTCTTCTAGTGAGAAGGAGAGTTCCCCTGATTCCCTTCAAGTGAAGAATTCTAGCAATGATGATGAGGAAGACCTAGAGAGCTGTTTGGCTCGTAAGCGAAAAGCTGTCAGTCCTAAGCAAGTTCCTGCCCCACTTGGTATCCGGCTGAGACTCCGGAGCGCCAGTGGTCAAAAAGCCCTTCCTGTTGCGAAAGCTGCTTCTGAACTTCCCCCTATTGGGGTTAAAGGCTCTTTGTCTAAGCATTTGTGATCCTCTAGTTTTGTGAGTGAGCCTTTGTTGGTAAGCCCGTCACTTATCTTCTGTTTTGGATTAACTTTGTTCTGATAGGTTTTTAATGTTTCCCCTTCCCCCTCTTTTCTTTTTTGTGTTTGGAGCAGGGAAGCTCTCATGCTCCGATCGAGATCCCTACTGCCCCTTCCTCTTCCCGTGTTCGGGACAAGACTCCTGAAGTTAGTGTTGCCCGCATTGTCTCAGCTTTCGAGATTTCTCCTCATCATGCCACTGGGACCAGAAAACCTTCTCATTTTGAGGGTTTTACCTCCCGGTCCCCTATCGCTCCTTTGTTTGCTGATCCTCTTCCAGTCCCATACATACCTATGTGGAAGATTACTCAGTCTTCAGTACTGGGGACTCCTAAGACTGCCCGGGACTTTCTAGCTCATGATGTTCCTCCTTCCTTTAGGTTTATGAATTCTGCCCCGAGGGATGATCTTTTTGATGATCAATATAGCACGTCCCTCTGTGAAGGTCTTTTCCGGGGTGTTGGTATGTTACAACGAGTGGATGAGTTGAGGAATGAGAATGAGTGGCTCAAGAGTGATCTTAAGACTTCTCAAACCATTGCTGCTGAGCTTCGGTGTCAAGTGGTTGATGCTGAGCGTAAATTGCAGGAGGAGAAGGTGCACAGTCCTTCTCTTCCTCCCCCCCTCTTTTTTTTATTTAACCTTTTTGGAGCTTTTGCACCTTTTTTATCAGGGAGCCGGAGCCATGCTGGAGCGGAAGGAACGTGCTTGGGAGAGGGAGATGGCAGCTCTGCTTGAGGAGAAGGAGGAGCTGGCTGCCGAGTTAAAGCATCGGAAGGAGCTGGATTCTGTGTCCCATAAGGAGTTAGATGCTATGTATGCTGAGTGGGGGATAACTTCAGATGACAACCAAAAGTTGGCCCAGGAGAAGTATTGGTTGATCACTGAAGGCTTCGGGTCCTTCCTGATAGGATCTGAGTTTGGTTTTGATTGTGTTTAACGTTTGAATTAAGATGAACAATGAAAGAGATGTGCATCGGAAATTAATGGAAACAAACTTTTCACAATCAAACACGAGAATTGCTTTTAAACACACATTTTCAACAATGAACCGAATGCTTAAATTTATTCCAAACACCGATTACACTTGCATGTATGTAACAAAACTCCCCCTCAGCCTGAGCTCACATAATTTGTTCGTGTAGGAAGAAGATGGTGAAGAGCTAATAGAACAGTACAGGGTACTGTTCTATTTATAGGCACGGACAAACTACTGTGGCATCTTTGCTGACGTCACCATGAAAGTGACGTCTAACCTCCTAACAAACTCTAACCTCTGATCTATACAAGTACTGCTATACTAACAACTCTTATTACAATTCTTTTCATAAAGACAAACTAAACTACTGCTGAAGCCTTCCACTGATGTGAACCCAACAGTACTTGATATAACCCAGCAGTGCTTGACTCAAGGCAGTAGATTGAACAGCAGGGCTTTAGTCTTCATCAGACTTTGACTTGATCAGCAGTTATAGGTCAGCAGTTGTACCGATCAGTAGATAGGAGGTCAGCAGATGTTGAAACCACTTTCAAGGGGAGAGACTTGAGTACATAACATCTGCTTATTCTGGATCCACTGCTCTGATCCAGTTTTGGCTTTAATTATTTGTTCATCTGATAGGGTTCAATCCCAACAATCTCCCCCTGGAATAGATAATGACAAAACTCTTCATTATTGGTAGATCTTTATTGCCTCATCAACAGTTCCCTTATTTGCCCTTTGAGTTGTAACTCAAAGGCTAAGGCATCTGTGTCATCTTCATCCATGCACAGTGGAAGATCAAGGAGATCCTGCAAATATTCAAGACTTAGGCCAAGTGCTTGTTCCCTTGTTATTTTCTTCACTAGACTTGATCACTGTTAGTACATGGTTCTGTTTTTTAGTTTTCCACTTTAGTACTTTTGAGTCTGGTGGGTTTCTTGGGAGATCTTTATTGGATGAGGAGTTTGGTGATGCAGGCCTTGTGATGACTGTTTGAGCAGTGCTTGCAGGTTGGTTTAGGCCAAGAGTTTCAACTATCATCTTCTTAATGCCTTCTTTTACAAGTTCATCTCCTGCCATTAATTCTGCCACTGTTTCAGTATCCAACTGTTGGTGTCTTCTTTTATAGATGGCAGCACCAGCTGGAGCAGTGGATCTCCTGATTTGCAGCTTTGGTGGTCTTGTTGAAACCTCTGCTTCAGGGTAGTCAGGTTTTTGTGGAACTTTAGGATCTTTCTTCCTTAATTCCTCCAACCTTTTGTAGGTGGTCCTGACTTTGTCTTCTTTCCATCTTGACACTTGATTTTTAGACCCATAATCAGCAGCAACTAATTCCTCTTTCATTCTCTTCAGCTCCAATGTCTTTTCAGGTATATTCTACTTGTACTTTGACCAATCTGGAGGAGTGTGCTTGACCTTATTCTTAATCATTTCTTGAATCCTGGCTGCTTCACTTTCAAGCTCAGGAATGGTCCACTCTTTGTACATATGTTTTTCCCCCTTGTATTTCTTATGAGCCATGATGTTTTCAATATAATATTTTCTCAAGGATTCATCTGCTTTTTCTGAAACTTGTCTACATACATTCTTTGCAAACTGCTCTAAAGATCTGACTTCAGTGAATAAAAATTTGTAATGCCTTTGAATCTCTTTGTCAGTCTTTCCTTGAGAATTTCTTTTAGAAGTATCCTCTGCCTGTAGAGCTTTGATTTTCAAGTACTCTTCAATGTTGTTAGGCCTAGGATATCCTTCAACTGATGGCAACTTCCTTTTAGCAGGATCATCCTCATAGTAGAAGGATTTGATCTCTTCTCTGACTGCAATGAGTTCAAGAGGATATTGGAAACCTGCAGGAGTGATGATAGGGATTGGTTGTTGTACTGGAGCTGAAGAGATAGGAACAGGTTTTGGAATCAGTGCAAGAGATTGTGAAGATGTTGGTGGTGGTGATGCAGAATCATCATCAGGTATGAAAATCCTTCTCCTTTTTATTGTAGGAGAGGCTGATGATGTTTTGAGTGGATCAGTGGTGGTGATTTGAGTGGTAGAAGGTGGCTGACTAACAGTTGTTGAAACAACTGGTGTTTCAACCACTGTTGCCATTACAACAGATGTTGTAACATCTGATGTCTTCTGCTTTTTGGCAGGAGGTGATGGTGGTGAGATTGTTTTTAGTGGTGATGGTGGTTTTGGTGGCGAGATGATTTTTGGTGGTGGTGGTAAGGCAGTGGTTGTGGTGTGTGTTGAAGCGATAGCAGATGTTGAAACTACTGAAGTATCAGCAGTTGTTGATACAGCAGGAGTTATAACAGCTGTTTGAGTGGAAGATTGATGTTGGGGGGCTTTTGGACGGTGGTTTGGGAGTATGCTTTGTGAGTCTGGATGGTGTGGATTTGGGTTCCCTCACTTTTCTAGTGGGGTTCTTTCTTTTTGGCTCAGGATTTTGAACATTCTTTTGCTCAGAACAACCTTGCACATTCAGTTCCATATAAGCTCTTTTCTCCTCATTCCACCTGGACATATCCTTTGCCTCTCTGTCCCTTTTTACACTTGCTTTTGCTTCAGCAAGTGCATTTGTGGTAACATCAATCTTTTTTCTACCATCTGGCAAGGGAATCTTTTTAGTCATTGCATCTTTTTCTGGTTCAATATACAGACCATCATCTATTCCCTTCTTCTTCCACTCCTTGATTTTCTCCCCCTTTTTGGCATTATCTGGGGGT
Source organism: Helianthus tuberosus (assembly GCA_030545235.1). NCBI lineage: Eukaryota > Viridiplantae > Streptophyta > Magnoliopsida > Asterales > Asteraceae > Helianthus > Helianthus tuberosus. The sequence continues at coordinate 10,390 of JARYGA010053268.1, read as the reverse complement.
AGTTGATCAATGAAAAGAACAGTGGGAGGAGCAGTGCCAGTGGTGTTCAAGAGATGGGCCTTTATAGCCTTGATGTCTGCTTGAGTGTTTCAAAACCTGGACTCCATTATGTTTCTCAGCTTTTGTACATGTATTGCATGTTGCTGATCAGCCATTTGTTGTTGTTGTTGTTATTGGAGCAGGGGTTGAAATAGATTCCATAACTCATTTGTAGCAGGTGCTTGTGTTGGAGCAGATGCTTGAGCTGGAACAGCAGTGGGTTGCACCTTTTGAACTTTCAACAACTGTTGCAGCATTTCTTTGATTTCTGCAACAGAGGTATCCAGTTTTTCAACTCTATCCGTCAATTCTAGGTACTTTAAACCATCACCCAACTTAATGGGATCATCTGATTTCCCACTAACAGTGGTTTGAACAGTGGTTGACTTAGGAAATGTATTCCAATTATCATCCACTGATGCCCCTTTTTCTTGGTACTGGGGACTTCTTCCCTCATCACTTGATAACCTTTTGATGGTACCAGTAGTCAAAACAAACTTACTAGTTGTTATCAGAGGTGCTATAGAAGGAATTGCCTCCAAGGAAGTCTTATTGATGTAACCACTGTCCAAATGCAAACCAGTGGGTTCAGCACTTATAGTGGCTGCTTCACTTGGATTACCACCAAGACTTACTTGTAACTCAAGGGGTGTAACCTCCTCAGGTCTTGTTGGTGGGTTAGCTATGAGTGATACGTCAGACCCAGTCGTTTGTTGAAGTATGTTCTCATTGATAGGTGAGTGAGAAGGACTGGTTTGTGCCTGGTTCAGATCAATAGCATCCAACAATAATTTAGTTGGTGGGGGAATTGTGGAGGTGAGGTTGGGTGTAGAAAGAGAATTGGCCCCGGGCAGTGGGCTGTGGATGATGGAAGCAAGTGATTCCAGAGCATCATATTGTGGTGTCCCTATTTGTACAACCTGTTCTTTTTAAGAAGAAGCAGGAGGAGTTTCGGCCATGGGTTGAGATATTTGTACCAACTGCTGTGAGGAAGTAGCAGTAGTGGTTTCTTGTGACTTTTGTGCTGTCACTGGCAGTTGCTCTGGTATCTCATCTTCCAGAGTTGCCTTTTTGATAGGTTTGGGGGGTTTTTGAGTTTTCTTTTGCTTTGGCTTTTTGGTAATTTTAGGTGTGGGTTTCAAAGCAGTTGTTTTGCTACTTTGATCACCTTGAGCAGTGGGCTCAGCAGCAGATACCTGAGGAGCAGTGGTAGCTGCTAAAGTCTGCTCAGGCACCTCTGCTTGTGTTTTGCAAGGTGTTGACATTCTTGTAAAAGTTTCAGCAGTTAAGCTGTTTATTTGAAAAGATACAACTTGTTTTATTGCAGATGCATCATCCTTACCAAATTTCTTTTCAAAATAGTAACTTAGAAATCTTGGAAAAAGTAAGAATGGCTTTTTATCAACATTTTTAACCAAATCATTAAAGATTTCCTGGGAGTAATTAAAATTTTCATCTTGAAGAATAGAATATCCCAGGTTTTGAATCTTTAATGGTATCTCATTAAAAGAAGTGGTCTTGTTTGAAACACAGATAAGCAGGGTATGGAACAGAAATCTTGTTGCAGGTGGAAAATTACCTTTTTGTAAGGTATCCTTTTTAATTTGTTCTGCATACCCCCTTTCAAGGAAATCAGTTTTTAACTCATTTTTGGGAAAAGAAGTTTTACCTTGCTGATCATTGAGTTCAAAGACTTCCGAGATGGATTGTGGTGTGATTTTGACAGGTTTACCCATTAGAGAAGAGTTAATGGCTATGACATCCTCGCCTTGTTTGTCAAGGGTAATATTCTTCCAAAACTCTCTTTGGGTGTCTAAGTAAATTGGAGCATCTGCTGTTAACAAAGTTTTGTACTTTCATGCAGACATGGTGTCAAGAATGGAGTCGAAAACATCGGTGGTGCTTGGTTTTGTCAAAAGACCCAGATAATTATGTGGTGATTTGTATGGGATTTCAATGGGTGTAGCCTTTTGAGCGGCCTTTTTACGAGAAGATTTTGAAGTGGGTGTAGCAGATGACTTCGATTTTGTCATTTTGAAGAAGACGATCGAAGAAGGTTGTGAAGAAATTTGAGGAAATGAGATGAGAACTGCTTCGAGAAAGGAATTTTTTAAGAATTCAATTTGACAGTAAAACCCTGTTTGGGGTTTTGAAGGGGGTTTTATAGAGAAAAAGTGAATGCTGACGTGGCAGCGGTTACAAAAGATCTGACCGCTATGTACTGTCCACGTGCCAACCCCTGATGAGATGAAGGACAAGTTGTCTTTTATGAAGACCACTGATGGAACAAGACCAGTGGTTGTAAGGTAGAGATGAAGGTAGTGGGTGATTTTTACTATCAGTGGATAGCACATCAGTGGATAAAACACTGATTTTGAACAACAGTGCTTATCAAAGAAATGAGAAAGCAGGGGTTGACTTTTAGCAGTGGACAGATTTTTAAGTAGAGCAGACTTTTGAATAAAAACAGTGGTTATGGCAGACTTTTAAGGATTTTAATGAAAAATTCATTTTTAGCTATTTTTAAGGATGGAGTTTTGATTTTCTGAAAACAATTTAATGCTTTTATTCATAGAAAAACAGGATTTTGCCTGTTATTCCATGTTTAGCATGCCAATCCTAGAGATCAAGCTTTCAAAGGTGGATGTGTCTAATGCTTTGGTTAGCACATCTGCCAGCTGATCCTTAGTTGGAACATGGTGCAGATAAATCAAACTTTTTTCATAGCAATCCCTCACAAAGTGATGTCTGATGTCGATGTGCTTGGTGGTTGAGTGGGAAACTGGATTTTTGATGATATTTTCTGCTGCCTGACTATCCAACATGAGAGGTGTCTTTAAGGCAGTGATACCAAAATCCAGTAACTGATTTTGAAGCCAAAGCAGTTGGGCTGTACAGCTTGCAGCAGCTATATATTCTGCCTCAGCAGTGGATGTGGAAACAACTGCTTGCTTTTTGCTTTGCCAAGACACTAGACAACTGCCTAGGAATTGGCACCCTCCTGAAGTAGACTTCCTTGTCTTGTCACATCCAGCAAAGTCACTATCTGAGAAACCTGAAAGCTCAATTTTACCATCAGCTGGATACCAGATACCAAGTGTGGGAGCACCTTTTAGGTATATAAATATCCTTTTTACAGCAATAAGGTTTGACTTTCTAGGGGCTGATTGGGATCTTGCACAAACACATGTTGCAAACATGATGTCTGGCCTAGATGCAGTTAGGTACAATAAAGACCCAATCATGCTTCTATATAAGGTCTGATCAACCAAATCATCCTTCTCATCAGACATGACTACTTTAATGGTTGCAATGGGTGTACTACATGGCTTACAATCATCCATCTCAAATTTATTTAAAAGCTCTTTGGCATATTTGCCTTGATGGATAAAAGTGCTATTTTGCAGTTGCCTTACTTGGAGACCAAGAAAGCACTGGAGTTCACCCATTACACTCATTTCAAACTCAGCTGTCATGAGTTGTCTAAACTCTACACACATTTTATTACATGTGCTTCCAAATATGATGTCATCCACATAAATCTGGACAATCATCAAATCCTTTCCTCTCCATTTTAGAAACAATGTTTTGTCTATCTTACCTCTTGTGAAACCAATGGAAATTAGAAAGGTGGAAAGAGTTTCATACCAGGCCCTTGGTGCTTGTTTCAGGCCAAAGCTTTATTCAGCTTGTAGACATGATTTGGATTAAATGGATCCTCAAAGCCTGGAGGTTGACAAACATAAACCTCCTATTGAATCTTACCATAGAGGAATACACATTTGATATCCATTTGGTACACCTTGATGTTGTGGTTGACAACAAAGGCCAGAAATAATCTGATAGCTTCAAGTCTTGCTACAGGGGTAAATGTTTCATCATAATCAATGCCCTATTCTTGTCTGGAACCTTGAACCACAAGCCTGGCTTTATTCTTAACAACAATACCCCTTTCATCAGTTTTATTTTTGAAGACCCATTTTGTGCCAATAGGACTTACACCCTCTGGCAATGGAACAAGCTCCCAAACTTGTTGTCTTCTAAACTGTTGGAGCTCCTCTTGTATGGCCTCTACCCAGCTATTGTCTTTTAGTGCCTCTTGGTACTTGACTGGCTGATAGAGAGATAGAAAACCAGCAAAAAGACAAATGTTTTGGGATTGGCTTCTTGTGAGCACCCCTTCATTGATGTTGCCAATGATTTGATCTGGTGGATGATATTTCAAGAAGATAAGATCTCCTTGGTATGGAACAATGGCATTGAGTGGGGAGGGCTGCAGATGTGAATCATCTGAGCTAACCACTGCTGGTGACTTTGATGATCCAGCAGTGGCTTCAAAAGGTGGTAGAATTGGAGGTAAAGGTGTGGACACATGCTGACTTTGATCAACTGTTTGAGGACTTTTATCAGCAGTGTTTGATGATGTGGAAGCAGGGGTTAAAGGGCTACTTTGGTCAACAACTGTTGAGGTAGCAGTGGTTGAGCTTTGACAACTGTTTTGAACATCTGCTGCTCTTCCCATTGTGGCAGACATTTGTTGAGGAATGATGATCTCATACCCATAGTCTGGAGGTGAATCCTCTGATGGACCTGCACTGTTAGTCTTGATATCAGTATTTTCAAAAGTGAATTTATCAAGATCAAACAAATCTGCTGGGTTTGCTGGGATTTTCATTGATGAAAGTTCATTGAACTTTACATTCAATGTCTCTTCCACTATTTTGGTCCTTGTGTTAAACACTTTATAGGCCTTAGCAATGGTAGAGTATCCCAGATGATAACCACAATCAATTTTGGCTGCAAACTTAGAAATGGAATCTTTTAAGTTTAAAATGAAGCATGGGCAGCCAAAAACTTTGAAGTATGAAATTAATGGCTTTATTTTATACAGCAGTTCATAGGCAATTAAAACTCTGTTTTGGTCATAGCAAGCAGTGTTTACTGCCCCTGGCCAAAAAGTTAATGGCAAACCTGAATCAGCAAGCATGGTTCTGGCAATCAAAGTTCTATTCTTTCTTTCAACAACCCCATTTTATTCTGGTGTTCTTGGAATGTTGTATTGCCTCACAGTTCCTTTTGACACACATAAATCATCCAACTCCTTGTTCCTGAACTCTGTGCCATTGTCACTTCTGAAGATTTTTACTGGAAGGTCAAACTGCTTTTCAACCTGTTTCACAAAGTCTTGCAGAATGCATGCAGTCTCATCTTTTGAGTGTAAAAAGTAAGTCCATGTAAACCTAGAAAAGTCATCAACAATAACCAAGCAATGCCTCTTTTTCTTAAGACTCATGACTTTAACTGGGCAAAATAAATCCATATGAAGCATTTGCAAACATTTGGTTGTTTTGGACTCATGAATGGATTTGTAGGAGCTTTTATGTTGTTTTCCTATTAGACAGGAAACACAATGCCCAGGACAGGAGAATGGTTTTTGAGGTAAACCTCTTACTAAACCCTGTTTTGAAATTTCAGTGATTGTCTTGAGATTTGTATGCCCCAATCTCCTGTGCCATAATTCTGTCTCTTTGTTTGATGCAGCTGAGAACAGTCAGGCATCAATTCTGGGGCTCTCTTTTGACATATCCGCCACATAAACATTGCCACTTCTTTGAGCAACAAGTTTTGTTTTCCAGTTTTTATTATTGCTTCAATCTTTTCAACCATTTCTGGTCCAACAATCCTACAACACTCCTTTGTGAAGAATGATCCATACCCCTTATCACTCATTTGTGAAACACTCAGGAGGTTGAATTTTAGATTGTCTATCAGATTGACATTTTCAAAATTTACATTACCAGACTGTACTGTACCAGACCCCAGAACTTTCCCTTTACTATTATTAGCAAAGGATATATCACCCACTCCATGGATTTTGAAATCTTTGAGAAGGGCTTTACATCCTGTCATGTGCCTGGAGCCTCCACTATCTACATACCAAAGGCTATCTAAGCATGCAGAAGCTCCCTGCACATGAAGTAAAAGGATTAGTTCATTAGGGTCTCCAAAGCCAATAAGACTTTGGATGGGGTCTCAACAGTGTCTGGGATGAGTTCTGATGCATGGGCAGTGGTTAGGTCAGGGGTTTGGACTGTTTTAGGACTGTTTCTCTCTAACCACTGTTGTGGGTTTTGACCAATCATCTGTTGATACCCAAAAGGATGCCTGTTCACTCTTGGTTTAGAGGGCCTTTTGTAGGTCTCATAAACTTGTGGAATCCTTTGGTAAGATGATTGCCCCTTGCCTCTTCTGAATTGGTTGGCAGGGGGTGCATCAGTCACTTGAACATCTCTTTGGACAGATGTTTGATTCAGCTGTTTTGTAACAGCTGTTTGGACTGGCACAAACAGTGGTTGATTCTTAGTGAATTTGACAGATGATGTTGATGGACTCAAGGATGTTTTAGCAGTGTACTCATTCTTTTTTACATCAAAGTTTTTAAGATACACACATGCTTGAGTTTTGTGGTTTGTTTTACCACAGATGGTGCAGCTTTCAGCAGGTACAATGATACTTGTTTTGTTTAGATCATATGCTTTTAGATGAAAACAGTCTATTGTTAGATGATTTCTCTTTTCACAAAAATCACAAAACAGGTTTTTGATCTTTTCTCTTTTCTTCCTTTTCTCAGACTCCTTAGCAACAGAGTTTTGAACCACTGTTGGGATGTCTTTGATAGGAATGACCTTTGCTTTTGGAGCTGTGACACCATCAGTGGTTGTGAAATCCATGGGTTTGAAATTTTCAAGAATGTCACACTCATCAGACCATGTGGGTTTAAATTGGTATTTCTCAATTTCCTTAAAAGTTGAGGATCCCACAGATCTTTCCAAAGTGATTTTGTTACCAAGTTTGTCGGTTATTTTAACCTCTTGGCCATTCTTGTTGGTTGGTTTAATTTCAGATGAACCAGCTTGTTTTGCAGCAGTGTTTACAAGATCATCATATTTTCTATATCCTACACCAAACTTGACATTGCTTTCAAGCTGTTTCTCAAGCATAACCTCATACCCTTTACAAGATTCAACCCATCTTTCACAAGTGATCTGGGTGGACTCCAACTCCTTTTCACAAACTTGGTATTTTTCTACCATAGTTTGGAGTTGAGTCTTGGTTATGCTCTGCTCTTCTTTGAGACTGCTGATTTCTTTGTCTTTTTCAGCCAATTTGTTTCTAAGTTCTTTTAATAACTTTTCAAATTTGACTTCATCAGTTAAGACTTTATCCCTAAGGTTTTCATTTACCTCTTTGATGTTAGCAAATGCAATAATGCATTTGTCTGAACACAGTTTTTCAAGAACTTGAGGAGATACCTTAGCAGCAGCCATCATGGCACAATCAATTGATGATCACCTTCTTCATCAGCTCTAACTTCTTTCTCACATGCTTTCTTCTCTTCCTCTTCTTCTTTGTCTTCTTTGGACCAGGGGTCAGACAGTGGTTCAATCAGGGTTTCTGAATTTTCTCCCAGCAGTAGTTCAGCAGTAACTGCAGTAACCACTGCTTCAGCCACTTCATCCACTGTTTCAGCACTTAGCTGTTCAACTTCAGTTTCTACCCCTTCTGGTATTGACTCTAATGCCATCAAACAAAATTCATCATTAGAAGGATCATTAAAAGCATAGAGTGCAAAATTTTCATCACCAAGCTCATCAGGCATGCTGCTTCAGTCAACAAAGCCTTGGGTGAAAAAGCTTTGTTGATCTGGTTGTACCACTGTTAGAGCAGCTTGTTGAGGTGCAACAGGTTGCACTTGTGCCTGAGGGACAGGGGCTTGAACATACTGAATTTGTGGAACAGTGGTTTAAACATAATGCATAGGCACAGGGGTTGCAGCATAGTGAGTAGTGTTAACATGTGCTGCAGGGGTATATTGGGTATAGTGCACAGTGCTTTGATGTGGTGGTCTAGGGTTTGAGCTGGGATGAGTTATTATTGGACCAGTGGTTTGACTCCTGCATTCCCTAGCAAAATGACCTAGCCTATTACACTTGTAACACTTCAGTTTTGATTTATCCAACCCCACTCTTAAATTCCCATGTAACCCTGGGAATTTTCTCCCTGTTCTTTTATAGAATTTGCTTGTTCTTACACTAAGAAAAGCCAATTGATGCAAAATGTCCATCTCCTCTAAGTCAGTGGGATCAAAGTGTTGCAAATCATTTAGTTCAAAACATAAGTTATCTGACATCTGGTTTTCACAATTTGCAGTAAAAGCATAATTTACAGAGTGAGAATCAGAGTTGTTAAAATTTCCACCAGCAGTTATATCAATAAAATGATCAAAACTCTGATCCTTACTACTGCTACCAGATTCTTCCTGACCAAAAAGAGCTGTGCTGCCAAATGCATAGTCATCAGCAACTTTGCCAGACTCTTGCAACTTCTTTTTCTGGTTTAACTCCCTTTCATAGGTCAGGAGTCTACCATGAAGTTGGGTCAGGGTCAGATCTTTGAACTCAGCTGAATTTCTAGTTACAAAAGCAATTGTGTCCCATTTTTCAGGTAGTGATCTAAGAAACCTGCTATTTTGTGTTGAATTAGGAAATGTAACTTTAATAAGTCTTAGCTCACTAATGAGACAGCTAAATCGCTCAAACTGTTGGGTCAATGATTCACCCTTGATGTGACAAAAGGTTTCATACTGCTGATTCAGAATTTCCCTATTATTTTCAATAACTTCTTCCGTTCCCCCAAACTGTTCCTTCAGTGCATCCCATAGCTCTTTGGCACTATTACAATGTAACAGCCCAGCATAGATTTCATTGGGTAATGCAGATGCAATGATGCTAAATGCTTTGGCATCGAGTTCGAACTTTTGGAAATCAGTTTCAGTATAATTTTCAGGTTTTTTAGGTTCGAACTTCTTTGTATCCTCAGCACTTGGCACCATGGGAACGTGTGGTCCAAAAACAACAGATCTCCAACATCCAGTATTTTGTTGAGCAAGGATGTGACCCATCCTTCTCTCCCAGATGTTGTATTCATTTCATTTAAGCATGGGTGGTTTGAAAAGAGAGCCAATGTTATTCTTATCATCTTGTGATTGTGACGTCATCCTGGTTGTTTTACAGGCACTGATTAATCAAGTTTGATGGTGATTAAACCTTACACTGTTTTTCAACAAAACGAACAAACTATCAGTATCAACGATTGTGAGCTGAACTATTTATGTCAAAATGATTGTTAAATCAAATTTGACTGTCTGAGCTCTGATACCAATTGTTAGGATCTAAGTTTGGTTTTGATTTTTTTTAACGTTTGAATTAAGATGAACAATGAAAGAGATGTGCAGCGGAAATTAATGGAAACAAAATTTTCACAATCAAACAGGAGAATTGCTTTTAAACACACATTTTCAACAATGAACCGAATGCTTAAATTTATTCCAAACACCGATTACACTTGCATGTGTGTAACAAAACTCCCCCTCAGCCTGAGCTCACAGAATTTGTTTGTGCAGGAAGAAGATGGTGAAGAGCTAATATAACAGTACAGGGTACTGTTCTTTTTATAGGCACGGACAAACCACTGTGGCATCTTTGCTGACGTCACCATGAAAGTGACATCTAACCTCCTAACAAACTCTAACCTCTGATCTATACAAGTACTGCTATACTAACAACTGTTATTACAATTCTTTACATAAAGACAAACTAAATTACTGCTAAAGCCTTCCACTGATGTGAACCCAGCAGTACTTGATATAACCCAGCAGTGCTTGACTCAAGGCAGTAGATTGAACAGCAGGGCTTTAGTCTTCATCAGTCTTTGACTTGATCAGCAGTTGTAGGTCAGCAGTTGTACCGATCAGTAGATAGGAGGTCAGCAGATGTTGAAACCACTTTCAAGGGGAGAGACTTGAGTACATAACATCTGCTTATTCTGGATCCAGTGCTCTGATCCAGTTTTGGCTTTAATTATTTGTTCCTCTGATAGGGTTCAATCCCAACACTTCCTTACCGTTGTCTCTCAATCTGAAGAAATCAAAAGCATTCTTGAACAAATCTACAGGGCTTACCGGGACGTGGGATATCAATCAGGCTTGAAGGACGGGTATGCTTATTCCACTCAAGGTTTGGGCAGGAAGGAAACTCCTCTCTACAATTCTAAGGCCAAGAAGCGGCTGTCTAAACTGGATAAAGAGTTTGGGAGTAAGACTCCTGCCCTTCTTGAAAAGATCCTTGAGCGCCCCTTGATGTCCATTGATGAGCTGAAAGCCCTGTTGACTCCCGCTGGTCCTTCTTCTCCGAAGTCCTTGTCTGGGGATGACTCGCAGTAGTTTCAAAACATTAACTATTTTGATATGGTTGTAACTAAACAATTATGCACCTTAGGACACTGTTAACTT
>JARYGA010053267.1:0-121680 GCA_030545235.1 Helianthus tuberosus | reverse complement strand
AGAACTGGATTTTTGGCTTGAACTTGCAAAGGATAGAGAAAAAGTTCTCTCACTTTCCAGGAGTTGGTAAATGCTTTTGATTCTCGAATCAGATTCGGCACTTGGAGGGGCTAGTTCTCTGAAATTTGCTGCACAAGAAATAAAGATGTTAGTTCAGGATATAACTTCAGGATACGTTTGGGGATATTCCTAAAACCCTAAATCCTACCAGAAGTCAACCACTTCACAGGAAGGTCAAAACCCCCAGTAATAGAATCCCTTTTTACAAAAAAGAACTTTCTTTGCCATTGATCCTCATTTTTTGTGGCTTTGAGGATGAGGGGATTTTTGGAGGTTGAGAAAAGGAGAAAACGGTTGTTGCCATGAGAACGAAGGCGATAGGCAACCGGAAGATCCTCGATACAAAGATCAGGAACAAAACGAGACCTGATTTGGTCCAAGGTCACTAGCACACGCCAAACCATAGGCATGGTTTGGGCATAACTAAGACCAGTAAGTTCAAAGAAACGAGATATGAAAGCCGGAAAAGGGTATCGGAGTCCGATGGAAAAGGGGTAAGCCAAGAAGCACACCCATTCGTTGGAAGAAAAATCTGATCGGATTTCTATGTTGAAAGGTCGGATAATCGCACCAACAGGGAAAGAACCGGAGACTTGCAGGGCAGCAATATCAGCATTGTCGAACGAACAGACCTCTTTTTCAGGATTCTTCTCAGCATGGTTTTGGGCTTCGAAGGTCGGGATTGAATCGCCTGTGTGTGATCTCGTTCTACTGGCCATGGAGGATTTCAGCAAAGAAAAACAGAGAAGAAAGAAGTGACCATAAGGTATAACCTCGGAAGGTTATTCCCTATACACCTATGATCACAAAATATGTTTGGTCGGATCCTAATGATCAACCAAACGGGTCGGGTTCAAAAGTCTAAGCGGTTGTTTAAACCGCTTAACTTACGACCCTATATAAGCACTAGACTAAAAGTGACGAGTTAAACATGTTAAAACATGTTTAACTAAGTTAGAAAACAAGTTTGATATCAAAACAAAGTGTTTTGATACCCAAAAATAGCTTCATTGCAAAATACGCGTAAACACGTATTTTGACCAAAACTTTGACTCGTCACTACGCCTAATCAACATGGTAATCAGTAGGTATAGTCACAAGGGACTATAACCATCGTGATTACGCTCACGTTGCAAAGTTCAAACGAATTTTGTATTGACCAAACATTGGTCAAAGTAGAAAGTCAAACACTGTTTGACTTTCATGCTTGAAATGCATAAAAAGCATGAAGGAAACTTACAAAAGGTCCAAAGCTTGAAGATAGAACAAGAAAACTTGAAGATTGGGACCTTCAATCAGAAGGGATAGTCCCAATAGAGTAGAAATGAGAGAAAATTCTGAAGTGAGCAAGCTTGGAATGAAATCTCATGGGTATTTATAGATTTTCCACAACCGTTAGGATCGTTCCTCGTAATTTGAGCTTCGATCTGGACCTTACAAGTGTTACCCACTGTTTTGTATACCATGGGAGCCCAAATACCAGCCCATGGTGTGAGAAAACAATGTCCAAAAACCATGAACCAGCTGCAGATTGAGAAAAAAAAAATTCTGCTCAGATATGGTCGCTCATGCCCCGTGTACGAGTCATCCATCTTTTACGCGGCCCGCGACCTAGCACCAGTTCAGCAAAAGTTTTGAAATTTATAGCTTAGATCCCTGCATTCATATTTGATGATTTTTGACACGTTAAGCCTCGTTAACCCATTTTCAAGGCTCAATAATGATGTCAAAGTATAGGTAACTTGAAATATGCTTGAAAACATCTCGGATGTCGGTTCGTTTGGTCGTACGGCTCGTTGTTTGGTTAATTACGACGAAACACGAACGGACGCAAAAACGATTCAAATTACACGATGAATGAAATTTTAGCATTCCAAACACTAAAATAAAATATTTTAATGATTACAAAAATTTTTGGATGTCCGGATATGTTCAGAACGTAAGATATGCGCGTAAATGCAAACTTATGCACTTTTCGACGCTTTTAGTCCCTATTGATCAAATAAGTTTATTTTAGCATACCGAACCCCTCAAAGCATATTTCTAAGCTATGTAAAGGATATTTAGGGTTTGTTTAGCTTATGATCAAGTTCTAGAATGTTCGTTACGATACGAATCGGCAGACTTTCGCGGTTTGTCGCAAATAGTCCCTGCGATCGAATAAACTTGTTTTTGCCATACCAAACCCTTCAAAACTTATTTATAAGTTATGTAAAGGTTATTTAAGGTATGTTAAGCATATGTTGATGTTCCAGAGTGTTTTTCGTGTTACACTGATTACGTTTACGCATCAGTTTGCGTATAACTTTCCAGAAAGCGATTTAGAGTTTGAAATCGGACAAGGATTTAAATGAGAGATTGTCAAACATAAATAAACAAATATAGGGATCAAAATACATTGTTTCTATGATAATTTGAACAGTTCAGAGTTTGAATAATGATTACGCAAGCACAGGTGTCACATCTCCCCTACTTTAGGAAATTTCGTCCCGAAATTTATTTAGAGGAAACTTGTGAGAGTAGATGTGGATATTTTGCTTTCAAATAAATCCTCTGTTCCCTAAGTAGAATCCTTGGGTCACGTTTGGATTTCCAGTAAATTTTTCTTATTTGTACCAGTCTGTTGTTTATATGGAAGCGTTTAGATCTGAAGATTTAAACTCCATTCTAAAGAGTTTGTGTATGGTTGCATCGAACCTTAAGAGTGTTATGAAATTGTCAAAATGATGTCCTTGTTGTAGTAAAATCTAAAGAGCTTGTGAATTTGACAAGAAGTTGAAGTCTCGAACAACGGGTAGAGAGAATGTTTCTTGTGAAGGCTATTATAGGAAACTTGTGTGAGCTCGAAACTTGAAGTCAAAGAGTATAATCATAAAACAACATTGGTCAAGGTCCTGAGCTTCTAGTAACTTGAATAACGTTACCCTTGCAATATAATAAGGGACACTTATATATATAGGAAGCACCATTGGTGTATCTTCGTGTCCTCATTACATTGTTCATGTTTCGTTATTCTCATCACTATAGGTTCTTACAAATGACAAAACTTGTTGTGGTTTCTGTGCACTGAATCCCATAATTATGTATGCATCCATAATTACGCGATTCCTTGCACAGTCCGCACAGTGTATTTTAAAATGTGTAGGGGAAGAAAATCAAGGAATAAACCTGTGATGATAGTGATTAGACCACCATAGGGTCCTTTTAATTAGATCAACAAATGATCTCTTTAAATAGACCACCATAGAGTCTTTTCAGCCATATCATCACATGACATCTTTAACCAGATTAACAAATCAATTTTTTTTACTAGACCACCCAAGGGGTCTCTTTCGAATTATGGAGTAATACTCTATAATCCAAGGGTCTTAACTATCACATAGAAGCCCATTAAGGATTTAAGGTAGTACCTTTGGATATCCTTCTATGAATCCCTCAAATGAGGATATGGGAGATTCTACGAGGATTTGGATTACGAATGTTCGGATTACAATAAAACACATAAACACATAAACATATAAACACGTAAACACATAATTGCTTAACTTGGTTTTCAATTTGTTATCAACTTGTTATTAATTTTGTTCATCAACTTGTTATCGATTTGTATACGTGTATTTAAAGTACACCAGGAATCCAATCCATGGACTTCAATTGGTACTTTAAACATCCTCAAGAATCTAACTATGAAGATAGGAAGATCTTAATAGGAATTCGGCTTTGTCCTTATGGATTCGTAATGTACATATTAAAGCATACAAAGAATCCAATTAAGAACTCCGATTTTGAGCGTTAAACATCCACAAGGATCTAATTATTAAGATAGGAAGATCCTATATGGATTTTGGAATTTGTATAGCGGGAGATGCTTCAAAACCTTGTACTAGACGTGCTTAAGTCAAAACATGAGGTAAAATGTTCATGAAGTTGAGGTGCTAGATATGCCAAGGCGACATATGAAGCAGAATTTGGAGGTCGTGTACTACGTACGTTAAGTCAATCATACGAGCAGAATGTTTTTGAAAACTATGCATGGGGTTCTTTAGAAATGTGTTTAATGTATTTGAAACCTTACGTAATACTTTTGAAATCATACGGTAGATGTATGTCACACCCCGATATTTTCACGTATTACCGGTGGGCCCGGTGGGGAGTATCATGACGTAGTTGATATCATCATAGTCAAACAACACAATTTTAATATGCACAGCGGAATCAAAAGATAGATTTATTTCAATCGAATAAATTGTAATATTAAGTATCACAAGGTAGTTGAAACAGATCCACAGGCGGATCAAATAAAAAGGAAACATAGTTCATCAGATTTAACTGCATCCAAGCTTGCGAGACTCTTATTGATGCTAAGGAGAGGCCAGCCTATTTCGAGTAGTACCTGCACTTAGCCTTTTTGGGAAAATACGTCAGTTTGCACTGGTAAATACAATTAACCGACTCATTTTAAAAAGGTTTAAAAATTGATTTGAATGCACGTGGCACAAAACATTTTATAACTTGGGATAATTATTTATATATAAACTTGTAAAAGAATTACATGTTTTGTTATACGTTCAGTAGCCCGATCTGTAGACCGGGTTAAAGATTAATAGACACACCACATGATATAGTCCCGGGGCGGGTTATTCCCGAAACTGGCGGTTATACCATATTATTTATTTATGCACTGACGGGTGTACGCCTACACCCCGTGCTTAGGTCGTGGCCATTTCGTAAAATGATGCCAAGGATATCCGGGACATGGTCATTAATCCCCCAAAGGCTTTAAGCAAACAAAACATTTTCAAACGGGACATTTCAATGATTTAACCTTCATACAATTAAAGATGCAATGCCCGACCAAGCGGTATTTTATATACCGTACCCCAAGCCCGTATAGGGAAAATAAGTTAAAAGTATTTACCTTTGCAAGTAATAATCACAAATAGCAAATGCAGTAGCTTTTACCGGGTCTCCTATTCTGGAACAAAGGTTTTTAATAACTTATTAGATTCCTAACGGGTCTTTAATTAAGCCTAAACTTAGACCGGTTAGTTTTAAAGGAAGATACGGTTCAAACGCATGATTAAGCGAAGACCGGAATAGAATGTGATTTAGACCCGAAAAGTTTGAAGACTTGTATAATATGGGTAAACTAAACACATTCTGGATTTTGAGACAAAAATGATAAGGTTTGACCCGTTTCGGTCAATCTATGCAAACTAGTTACATAAACCGAACCGAACGCGAAAGATGCGTAACGGGTAACCAAATGATTCATAAACAGGTTTCCTAACTTAATATGCCTTAAATATGTTGTGACATTAGTAAGATATCTTCTATTATGCCCAAAACGAATTTAAACTCAAACTATGCCCCGTAGGGGCATTTTGGTCATTTTAAAGGTTATAAAAGAGTTTAAATAATAATCTGAGTTACAGGTCTGATTTTATCAGTAAAAATATTTATTTTAATAAGTTATAACAGTAGGGTATTACATATATGTGAAATTTATCATTTATAACCGAAGTATGCACCTTAGGGGTATTTTGGTAATTTCACATAGGCTTAAAAGGTCAAAACTGATAATCTGAGTTTGAAACTTTTGATTATTGTTAAAATACAAAAATTTACTGAAAATATCAGTAGGCATCAAACCTTATATGTTTAAAATAGTTTTAATACATATTATGCGTTAAAAACGCTTAAAAAGGCGATTTTGAGCTATTTCCGGGTTTTTAAAGGAAAGCTGATATTTTTATTATTCCATAAGGCTCAAAATATTTTATTTATCATATAAAATCAGTAGCAAAAGGTTTGGGATCAAAAGGATTTGTAAAACTCATTTTAGAGGCCAAAAGGGCAAAACCGGCAATTACCGAATTAAGCTTAGAACTCTATGTTATGCTCAGCCTAAAATTAAATAAAAATATTCAAAAATCCCAAAATATAATATTACATCAGTGGGTAAAAATTTTGGTATTAAAAATCGGGTTTAGATAGGCTATATGCTAATTATGCCGTTTAATTAATAAAAAGCATTTTTATTTACGCTAATGAGCATAACTCCTAATCTAGACCTCAAACTCATGTCAAATTTTAGGACAACTTTATAATTCAGTAACTAAGGTTTCTACTCTTTTACATTTTCAAAAATCATGTTTTAAGGTCATACGGGCATAATAGTCAACATTTAAGCATTTAACGGAAACATGCATATGAATCAGATAACTAATGAGCCAAAATGTATAACCACAGAGGGTTATACTAACATGAAACCTGGTCCAAATAAAGCTCTAAGGTAATTCTAAAACGTGCTTAAACGGGTCAGAACTGAAAGTCAAAGCAGAAGTCAAATTATGCGACTTTCGGTTCCGAACCGGGCCTAAACTGAAAATTGTCGGGTTGAACATGTTTAGACAAGTTCTTACATTAATTACCAAGTTATATTAATGATAAAACAGGTTGCATGGCTCCTACATTGCTAATTATGCATTAATTTGAAAATAAGCTTTCTGTTGACTTTTTAAGGTTAGCTTTGACCCGACATTTGACCTAGTTAGAGTGGGAATCAGAGGGTGCTCTTTTAAGGGTTTATTACCCAGATAGTTACCAACACATAGGTATTTTTAATTCGAGATTTGACTGGACAATTATTGATTAATCTCGAAGTCAAACTCTAATTACGACGGTTTGACTATAAGCTAATTAACTAAGCTAAACTGAATTAAGGAAGGTCAATGACACTTACAAAGGTCCTAAGCACGACTAGTGACTCCTAGGAATCTTGGTTGCTGATCAGAGAGCTCCAGAATTATAGTTGTGAAAGTTTGCAAATGAATGGCACAAGAGTTGCAACATTGTTCTTCTTATATAGTGAATTCAATTGCTTAGGATGATGCCAAGCAAGTCAATGACTGATTCCAGATCAAGCCAAGTGGCCCTAGTGCATGTAAAATCAGTGGGGGACTCCCTGGTATAAGAAAACAAGCCTTTTAAGTCGGTTACAGACCTGAACTGGCAGCTGCCAGGAGTTTTCTGTCGCTGTACTGCTCACACGGGCCGCGTAAGTCCTTAAGACATCTTACGCGGGCCGCCTGGCTTCTCAGAACCAGCCAAACCAGTTTCAGCTAATTACATTTCAGTCCCTGGTCCTTTCTAACGTGGTTTTAAGCTTGTTTCTTGCACTTTTGGCCCTCTAACTTGATTTTTAAGGGCTTCAAGACTTAACCAAACTTTGTTAAGTCCTTGGTTATCCTTGTGATCACCCGTAAGGCCCTAGAATTCAACGTTGACGCTTTTAACCCTTCGTATACGAATTTTATCATAACTTTCTCATACGATAACGAAACTTGGTGAAATTTTTATCACATATTCTAGTGAGTATAGTTAATCATTATAGAGCTTCGGGTTTGCTAAAAGGTCACTCAAGGGTATACTTTAAACATGTTAACACATTTAACCCCTGTAGTTTGTAATTCCTCACTTTCTTTCACAATTAGCTTCGTATGATCCATGATTTATTCGTTTAAGGGTATAAACATCATGTGGGGCTATTTAAGGATATATTTATCCATTGTTGACATTTCAAACCCTTATATTTACATAATTTCCTTGTTTGTCAACTTTAGTCCCTCTAAAGTACTCTTTGACACGTTTAAAGCTCATGACACGTGTCGATACATTATTGGACATAAATTTTCGAGGTGTTACATCCTCACCCCCTTAAAAGAAATCTCGACCTCGAGATTTACTGAAACAAATGAGGGTACTTTTCTTTCATTGTGGACTCTACCTCCCACATGTACTCGGGACCTCTGCGGGCATCCCATTTAACCTTGACAATAGGCACATGCTTCCTTCGAAGCTTCTTAACATGTCGATCCTCGATCGACAAAGGTTTTTCCACAAATTTCAAGCTCTCATCTATGTGCACATCCGTGTGTGGTATGACTAGCGATTCATCAGCTAGACATTTCTTCAGATTGCAGATGTGGAATACGTTATGAATACCACTGAGCTTTTCAGGCAAGTTTAACTTATAAGCTACTGATCCGACACATTCGATGATTTCAAATGGTCCTATGTACCTTGGGCTTAATTTGCCTTTCTTACCAAAATGCATCACTCCTTTCCAGGGTGATACTTTAAGCAACACTTTGTCACCAACCTCGAACTTTAGAGGTTTACGCCTTAAGTCTGCGTAGCTTTTCTTCCTATCTCTGGCAGCTTTGAGACGATCTCTTATCTGCACAATCTTGTCTGTCATCTCCAGGACTATATCGGGTCCTGTTAGTTGGACATCTCCAACTTCTGCCCAACAAACGGCCGTTCTGCACTTCCTTCCATATAATGCCTTAAAAGGCGCAGCCTGAATGCTTGTATGGTAGCTATTGTTATAGGAGAACTCGATCAATGGCAGGTGGTTATCCCAATTACCACCTAAGTCAATCACACATGCACGAAGCATGTCTTCCAAAATTTGGATCGTACGCTCACTCTGTCCGTCCGTCTGAGGATGGTAAGCCGTACTGAAATTTAAGCGCGTGCCCAAAGATTGTTGGAAACTTTTCCAAAAATGTGATGTGTATCTAGTCTCTCTGTCAGAGATAATAGACACTGGTACGCCATGCAAAGATACAATCTTATCTACGTACAATTGGGCTAACATGTCGGAGCTATAAGTCTCCTTAATGGGTAGGAAATGTGCTGACTTAGTCAGTCTATCTACTATCACCCATATAGTATCATTTCCTTTCCTTGTTTTTGGAAACTTGGTGATGAAATCCATTGTCACCATCTCCCACTTCCAGGTGGGAAGTTCAGGCTGTTGTAGCAAACCTGACGGCTTCTGATGTTCAGCTTTGACTTGAGCACACGTCAAACATTTGGCTACATAGGTAGCTATAGACTTCTTCAAGCCTATCCACCAATAGTTCGCCTTCAGATCCTGGTACATCTTGTCAGCTCCAGGATGAACGGAGTATTTAGAACTGTGGGCTTCCTGGAGGATAACATCCCGAAGTCCTCATAAACTGGAACCCATATTCGTCCATTTAATCTTAGTATTCCGTATTTCCCATAGGATAACTACTCTTCAGTTACTCCTAGCTTTTCATCGGGATAGTTAGCTTCCAATACAGTTTCCTTCTGTGCAGCTAACAACCTTTCATTCAAACTATTCTTTATCTCAATGCTCTTGGCAATGATTCTTATAGGCTTCACTCTTTCCTTTCGACTTAAAGCATCGGCGACTACATTCGCCTTGCCAGGATGGTATCTTATCTCACAATCATAATCATTTAGAGTTTCCATCCATCGTCGCTGCCTCATGTTTAAGTCCTTCTGATTAAACAGATGTTGAAGGCTCTTGTGATCCGAATAGATCACGCACTTTGTTCCATATAAGTAATGTCTCCATAGTTTTAGTGCAAATACAATGGCACCCAACTCCAAGTCATGGGTGGTGTAATTCTTCTCATGCACTTTCAATTGTCAAGAAGCGTAGGCAGTAACTTTGCCTTTCTGCATAAGCACACATCCCATACCTGTGTGCTATGCGTCACAATAAACTACAAATTCATCAATTCCATCTGGAAACGTCAGTACTGGAGCGTTGCTCAACTTCTGCTTCAAAATATCGAAAGATTCTTGCTGCTTAGGCCCCCAGTCAAACTTGCTATTCTTTCGTGTTAGAAGAGTCAAGGGTGCTGCAATTCTTGAGAAGTTTTCAATAAATCGCCTGTAGTATCCTGCTAAACCTAGAAAGCTACGAATCTCAGTAGGCGTCTTCGGCTCTTGCCAATTCATAACAGCTTCAAGCTTAGCGGGATCTACTTGGATACCATGCTTACTGACAACATGTCCAAGGAATTGGACTTCGCGAAGCCAAAATTCACACTTTGAAAATTTGGCGTAAAGCTTCTCCTGCTGAAGTAGTTCCAGAGTACATCGAAGATGTTTCTCATGGTCGGCCTGATTCTTTGAATAAATCAGAATGTCGTCAATGAAGACGATAACAAATTTGTCCAAGTATGACTTGCAGACATGGTTCATAAGATCCATGAACGCTACTGGTGCATTAGTGAGCCCAAAAGGCATCACTAAGAACTCGTAATGACCATAACGAGTCCTAAATGCAGTCTTGTGTACATCTTCATCTTTAACTTTCAGTTGATGGTAGCCTGATCTCAAGTCGATCTTGGAGAAGTAACTTGCCCCTTGAAGTTGATCGAACAGATCGTCGATCATGGGTAATGGATATCTATTCTTGATAGTAACCTTGTTAAGCTCGCGATAATCGATGCATAGACGCATCGACCCATCCTTCTTTTTCACAAACAGGATTGGTGCTCCCCATGGAGACGAGCTAGGTCTAATGAAACCTTTTGCCAACAATTCATCTAACTGGGTCCTCAACTCTTTCATTTCTGTTGGTGCCAACCTGTAAGGTGCCCTTGCAACAGGTGCTGCTCCTGGAATAATGTCAGTTCTGAATTCTACTTGCCTATCTGGTGGCAAACCAGGTAGTTCTTTAGGGAATACTTCGGGATATTCATAAATGACGGGGATATCTTCAATCTTAGGCTTCGGCTTATCAATAGTCACTTGTGCCATGTAGATGACACAACCCTTCTTCAAACACCTAGATGCCTTGAGCATAGACACTTACTCAGGCAGTCCATACTGGGTATCTCCCTGAATGGTAAGTGACTCACCAAACGGAGTCTTGATCACCACTTGCTTTTTGTTGCAGACGATCTGGGCTTGGTTATGGGATAACCAGTCCATGCCTATAACTATATCGAAACCGGCTAACTTCAAAGGAAGTAGGGACAATGGAAAAGAGTGGTTCCTAATGGATATGAAACATCCATCTAACACGGTTGATGCGGTTTCTATGGTGCCATCGGCTAATTCAACCTCATATTTTATGCTTAGGGTTCTAACAGGTAGGTTTAACAACTTACAAAACTTATCATCAACAAATGACTTATCTGCTCCAGAATTAAATAACACCCTTGCATAAACAACATTAATAAGGAAGGTACCTGTTATGACATTATCATTCTGGATCGCCTCTTGTGCGTTCATCTGGAAGACCCTAGCATTGGTCTTCTTCCCATCTTCAGCCTTCTTTGCAAGCTTTGGGCAATTGGACCTAATGTGCCCTTTTTCATTGCAATTATAGCACGTTGCATCCTTGATTTTCTTACAGTCTAATGTCTTGTGCTCAAAGGATTTACAAATCCCACAAGGCCTTGGCTGCGATTGGGATTTCGACTCGAGTCTGCACCTCCCGAAATGGTGCTTCTTACAGATTTTACACTTGGGTTTATCGCCCGACTGATGACCATCCTTTTTAGTTCCAGAACTCTTTTTGTGTTCATTGTTTCCCTTACGCTTCTTGTCTGACCGTCGTGAGTTGTCATCCCCACGCTTCCTCTTCTCAGTTTCTGCGTTTCTCAGCGACCTCTGCCTAACCACGTCCAAAGTAAGAGACAATGATATATTAGCTGCAGACCGAAAAGTGGCTGGTCTGGAGGCCTTCACACTGGCCTTGATCTCTGGGGCTAAACCCCCGATAAAACGAGCTATTCTCTTGGGTTCCGGTGTCACAAGATATGGAACCAACCTTGACATTGTGTTGAAGCTTGTAAGGTAGGCTTGGCAATCTAAGTTTTTCATAACTAAAGACAAGAAATCAGACTCAATCTTTTCAACCTCATGCTGAGGGCAGTAGTTTTCCTTTATCAGCGTCACAAACTGATTCCAAGACAGATTGTACAATGGAATCTTCCCAGTGACCTGAATCAAAGATCTCCACCATGCTAGTGCCTCGCCTTTGAATGACTGAGATACAAATTTTACCACATCCTTATCAGCGCAACCACTGATATCTACCACAGTGTCCATCTCGTCTAACCATGACATGCAATCAACTGCTCCTTTCTCCCCAATGAAATCCCTGGGTTTGCAGGAGACAGAGTACTTATAGGAGCAACCCTTATCACGAGGTTCTTGATTCAGCACAATTCTCTTAGATGGCACACTCCTTTGGTTAGATGAGTGATGGGAATTACTATTGTGAGCAGTATGGGTTCTTGAGGGTGGCTTAGAGTGTGGTACTAATTGGGTCCTGGCATGAGTACCACTGGATTCATTGAACTGCCTGTCCAAAGCTCGCGTAACAGCATTGTCTATCAATGCTTGTAACTCAGCTCCTGCTACGTTGACCCTAGAGATGTCATGATTATCTCTGGGGTGACTGTTGACCTCGTCAGACCCCGCCATATAGCTTGATTGCTACATAAAATAATGATTCTAGTTTATTTAGGGGTCTATAACAGTTTTATCATTCTAGATGATCTATTAATCATGGTGTTTAGAAGCCATTTTGATTAATTTTGCTAAGCATATATATTCAGGAATTTTTATTAAAATCCCTAGTTATAATCAAATTATTAATCGACATAAAAGGTCAGGTCACATGGACAGTTTTAAAATTTTCATTCATGATCTTATAGGATCAAGGTATTGAGGGTTTAATTATAATTTATTACCTCTTCTTAACAGGGGGTCGAAGACCACTACTGTCTTTTGTCTAATATGACAATGAGTATAGCTCGTAGGCATTACATCCCTATTGGGTGTTTAATAATAAAAGGATTTGGAAGAAATAATATAGGGATGACTTATGCGATTTTATCGAATCACAATTTGTCAGGAATGTTATTTTCATTTATTTCATATTTTATGTTTATGCATATAATTTAATAAAGATGGAAATTTAAATTGAACCATTCCATTAATCAATTTAAACAAGTACAATTTTGCCCTAAACGGTACTTTTACAAAAATAACATGCCCACGCAGGGGCTAAACTAACAACCATACCCACGCAGGGGTCAAACAGAAAGACATGCCCACGCAGGGGCAGAATACATAAAGACATGCCCACGCAGGGGCAGAATACAGAAACAAATGTCCACGCAGGGACATGATTACAATACTAAAACAAACAAGAAAATAAAGGATTTAATGATCCTTCTTGTTTTTCCCCTTGATTAATTTCACCAAACCCTTGAACATCCCTCGGTTTTGCCTACGGTCTTCCCGTACCTCCTGCTGCACCTCATTTATCCTTTGAAGAATCTCTTGATGCTGTGGTGGTGATATCGCTGGCGGCTGCGGGGGTTGCTGATAAAGTGAAGGTTGAGGAGGCGGCGGTTGCCGATACCCATATGGTGGGTACCCATAGGCCGGGTATCCCGTCGTCCAGGGACCTCCATAGGGTCCTTCCGGATGGAGAGCATTGTAGTTCGCAGCTACCAGGTAAGGGTCGGCCTCGGCATAGTTGTGGTTAGTGTGGGCCGGCTGCTCAAATGGATTATATGCCGCTGCACCGGTGTATGTAGGTATAGGGTTGCCAAAGCCCAACGGTGGTGGCGCGACAGGCGCAGAGTTTACTTCCGAGACGGGGTTTAAAGATTCCCCCATCTGCGGTTCTTCATGGAGTGGCGAGTAGCGGCTGCCACTCGAAGGTTGTGGGGTGCTGATACGCACTCCTCCTCGTACGGACATCCGTGCGTTCGATCTTCTTCGCCTCGGTGGCTCCGAAGGCTGTTGCTGAGCTGTTAGTGGTGGCGGAGTGACCGCGACAAAACGAGAATCCTCGGAGGGATCCTGCTGATGCTGCTGCTGTGGTGAGTTGTGGTAACTGGGAGTAAACACCCAGTCGATCTGTCTGAACCTCTCCTCATAGCTGTCGGGACCATTATAAGGTGATCCCACGAAAGGTAACCCGTCCGAAATTTCGATGGGGTGGTTAGGGGTTCCGGACGGTGGCTCTGCGGGATCGGTGTCCTCATCCTGTCCATTGCATGGTCGCCAAAGAAATGGTCTTCAGGTCCTAGTGGGTTGAAACCCACTTGTTCTCCAAGGTAGTTTGCCGGGTTGAACCGGCTCTAGAAAAAGGGCGTTAGGTCATCAAAAGCTGAGTTGTGGCCCTGGAGAGGAATGTAAGATTGGTGGGAATTATGGGGCTCATTTTCAGAATGAGGCCCAAAGGAGTGTTGAAAAGAAGGGGAGGAGCTCAGCGAAACTGAGCGCCTTGCTGGTTCAATATAGGTCCTCCAGTTATCTTGAGGACTCTGGTTAAGTGTATCTGATGGTGTTCGCTGGTGCGAAGGCCCGGCCTTATGATCATTCGGGGCGACGAGTGGCCCCTTGCCTCTTCCTCTTCCTCTCCCTCTCACTCTTGGTGGCATCTTGTTCAACCTGTCAAAACAAACAAGGATACAACAAGAAAATATAAAAGACAAAGTAAAAAATAAAACAAATTTGGATAAATCCTAAGTTCTTAAAATGATGCCAAGGATATCCGGGACCGGCGGTTATACCATATTATTTATTTATGCACTGACGGGTGTACGCCTACACCCCGTGCTTAGGTCGTGGCCATTTCGTAAAATGATGCCAAGGATATCCGGGACATGGTCATTAACCCCCCAAAGGCTTTAAGAAAACAAAACATTTTCAAACAGGACATTTCAATGATTTAACCTTCATACAATTAAAGATGCAATGCCCGACCAAGCGCTATTTTATATACCGTACCCCAAGCCCG
This sequence comes from Helianthus tuberosus, assembly GCA_030545235.1. Lineage (NCBI taxonomy): Eukaryota > Viridiplantae > Streptophyta > Magnoliopsida > Asterales > Asteraceae > Helianthus > Helianthus tuberosus. The sequence goes on along the minus strand of JARYGA010053267.1, from coordinate 106,997 downwards.
TATAGGGAAAATAAGTTAAAAGTATTTACCTTTGCAAGTAATAATCACAAATAGCAAGTGCAGTAGCTTTTACCGGGTCTCCTATTCTGGAACAAAGGTTTTTAATAACCTATTAGATTCCTAACGGGTCTTTAATTAAGCCTAAACTTAGACCGGTTAGTTTTAAAGGAAGATACGGTTCAAACGCACGATTAAGCGAAGACCGGAATAGAATGTGATTTAGACCCGACAAGTTTGAAGACTTGTATAATATGGGTAAACTAAACACATTCTGGATTTTGAGACAAAAATGATAAGGTTTGACCCGTTTCGGTCAATCTATGCAAACTAGTTACATAAACTGAACCGAACGCGAAAGATGCGTAACGGGTAACCAAATGATTCATAAACAGGTTTCCTAAGTTAATATGCCTTAAATATGTTGTGACATCAGTAAGATATCTTCTATTATGCCCAAAACGAATTTAAACTCAAACTATGCCCCGTAGGGGCATTTTGGTCATTTTAAAGGTTATAAAAGAGTTTAAATAATAATCTGAGTTACAGGTCTGATTTTATCAGTAAAAATATTTATTTTAATAAGTTATAACAGTAGGGTATTACATATATGTGAAATTTATCATTTATAACCGAACTATGCACCTTAGGGGTATTTTGGTAATTTCACATAGGCTTAAAAGGTCAAAACTAATAATCTGAGTTTGAAACTTTTTCTTACTGTTAAAATACAAAAATTTATTGAAAATATCAGTAGGCATCAAACCTTATATGTTTAAAATAGTTTTAATACATAATATGCGTTAAAAAACGCTTAAAAAGGCGATTTTGAGCTATTTCCGGGTTTTTAAAGGAAAGCTGGTATTTTTATTATTCCATAAGGCTCAAAATATTTTATTTATCATATAAAATCAGTAGCAAAAGGTTTGGGATCAAAAGGATTTGTAAAACTCATTTTAGAGGCCAAAAGGGCAAAACCGGCAATTACCGAATTAAGCTTAGAACTCTATGTTATGCTCAGCCTAAAATTAAATAAAAATCTTCAAAAATCCCAAAATATTATATTACATCAGTGGGTAAAAATTTTGGTATTAAAAATCGGGTTTAGATAGGCTATATGCTAATTATGCCGTTTAATTAATAAAAAGCTTTTTTATTTACGCTAATGAGCATAACTCCTAATCTAGACCTCAAACTCATGTCAAATTTTAGGGACAACTTTATAATTCAGTAACTAAGGTTTCTACTCTTTTACATTTTCAAAAATCATGTTTTAAGGTCATACGGGCATAATAGTCAACATTTAAGCATTTAACGGAAACATGCATATGAATCGGATAACTAATGAGCCAAGTTGTATAACCATAGAGGGTTATACTAACATGAAACCTGGTCCAAATAAAGCTCTAAGGTAATTCTAAAACGTGCTTAAACGGGTCAGAACTGAAAGTCAAAGCAGAAGTCAAATTATGCGACTTTCGGTTCCGAACCGGGCCTAAACTGAAAATTGTCGGGTTGAACATGCGACTTTCGGTTCCGAACCGGGCCTAAACTGTACTGCTCACACGGGTTGCGTAAGTCCTTAAGACATCTTACGCGGGCCGCCTGGCTTCTCAGAACCAGCCAAACCAGTTTTAGCTAATTACATTTCAGTCCCTGGTCCTTTCTAACGTGGTTTTAAGCTTGTTTCTTGCACTTTTGGCCCTCTAACTTGATTTTTAAGGGCTTCAAGACTTAACCAAACTTTGTTAAGTCCTTGGTTATCCTTGTGATCACCCGTAAGGCCCTAGAATTCAACGTTGACGCTTTTAACCCTTCGTATACGAATTTTATCATAACTTTCTCATACGATTATGAAACTTGGTGAAATTTTTATCACATATTCTAGTGAGTATAATTAATCATTACAGAGCTTCAGGTTTGCTAAAAGGTCACTCAGAGGTATACTTTAAACATGTTGACACATTTAACCCCTGTAGTTTGTAATTCCTCACTTTCTTTCACAATTAGCTTCGTATGATCCATGATTTATTCGTTTAAGGGTATAAACATCATGTGGGGCTATTGAAGGATATATTTATCCATTGTTGACATTTCGAACCCTTATATTTACATACTTTCCTTGTTTTTCAACTTTAGTCCCTCTAAAGTACTCTTTTACACGTTTAAAGCTCATGACACGTGTCGATACATTATTGGACATAAATTTTCGAGGTGTTACAATGTATTAGGTAAATATGTTAATAAATTGTTTTAAGATCATGTGAGGTAGTTTTGAAATCATGTATAGGGTTTTTGAAAACATGGATAATGCTTTTGAAATCATGCACTTGGTATATTAAGTAAATGTACTATGTTAAAATGTTTTTAAATCATATGAAATATTTTTAAAATCATGAAGGACGTTTTAAAATCATATGTATGCATGTTGTTATAAAAACCAGAATATAATGATATGTACATAAACATACCGCATGAGGTTATTGAAGGACTTATGAAAAGTACCCTTAGATATCTAAGGATTTAAAATGGTACTTTGAGTGTTCGTCCGAAGTTGTAACTTGTCTCTTGTACTTCGTTTCTTAGAAGGAAACGAGTACTTAGGATTTTCGTGAGCGATCACATGAATGGGAGAACTACGAGAGTAGTTTGTTTTGCAAAGAACAAGGTTCCTTGGTGTAGGTATCGTAGGGGTATGCCATACACATATGTAACTACATTTGTTTTTTGTACATCAGAATTGTGAACAACGATTTATTTATAAACCAACCACATTGTTTCAGAGTTCAAGGAAAACAAAAGCACCAAAAACATAAGATTTTAGTTATTTCCAAACAACATCATCTTCCGGTCAGCCAAATGCTCATTCATGGGTCGGATTTGCATTGACAAGCCTTGGGCATTTGTTCCTAAAATGACCCATCTCGCCACAGTTGTAGCAAGTACCAGGCGAAAAATGAGCTTGTGCTGGATCTGCTTGATGTTGGACAGGGTTCTGAATAGCTTGGTTTGGCAGAGTAGTTGAACGACAGATCCTTGCCATATGACCAAAAAGTCCACAGTTCAAACATTTTCGGCATTTGACACTAGCATGGTGATGGAGGTTACAATGATTGCACATAGGAGCTTTTCCTTTGTATGGTGCTTGAGCGGCAGTAGGGTTTGCAACAGTTTTGTTTTGGATAGCAAAACGGCATGTGTTAACTAAATGTTCGCATCGTCCACAGTGGGTACATTTGAAACATTGTGTTTGATTCGGATTATGACCACTGCATTGATTGCACCTAGGAGCAGTTCCCTTGTATGGTTTCTTAGCTAGTGGTGTTGCCACCTGGCTAGGTCCTGCTTGATTCGGAGTAATCGCTGAAAGATTCTTTGAAGCTTTACGCTTTCTTGATCTTCGTGAAGGCTTGGCTTTTGTTTCCTTTGGTATCTCTTGAGTGGCTTCATCCCTGAGACGAGACATAGCGATAGCTAATTCAGCAGTCTTCTGGAGTACTACGCCAATTCATTGGGCAATCGTAGCAGCCCATTTGGACATTTGAGTGTCGCTGCGATGAAGAGACATCCTAAAGGTAATGGAAGACATGGGAGGAAACAAGTGAGATGTTATCGGATAATCAGAACAGAATGTTTAAATATATCAACAACGCATAAGAATTGTGATCATTTGTTTGTTGCCTAAGACAAACAAACGATATGATGACTAATCAAAGTAAGCATGTCATATTAATGTATCGCGAAGACATGCTTTAGCCTATAAGTGGACACTCACCCCAAGAGTTCCCAGGTAAGAGTGACTGGTCCAATTATGTGGATTTGTACGAACACTCTAGCCTTAGACAGAAAACTCGGAGTACAGGCATCCACCCTTCTAGATTGCACGTGTTCACATTATAAGACCCAACTTTGACGAGATTTTAAAATTTTTGAAGGTTCAAAACCATATAATAAATCATCTAAGAATAGATGATTGGTTTTCAAAACGGATTTGAAATTTATGGTCTTGTTGTGGTTGTCACCTAAATATAGATGACGATATTGTTTTAAGATCTAAACACAAGAATCTTGTGTTAGGTTCCTAGGAAGGTTATAGACTAGGTCAAACCATTACTAATAACCTAATTCCCTATAACCATGAGCTCTGATACCAACTTTTCTGTCACACCCCGACCGCGTAAAACAACAACCGTGGCAGAAACATCGGGGAGTGTCGTAACAGAATCATTGTTTCACAACACATGGAAATTGAAGTTTTGTTTTATTGAATTAAAATGTTTACATTGTCTAGGAAATTTAAGAAACATAACATGAATTAATCTGTCTTTCGTAGTTTTAAGTCACTAAGGCCACGTCCAATTCCTATGTTTGCATCATGATCATCTAACAGTAGCACCTGAAACACATGTGAAAATAGGTACGTTAGCATAAAAATGCCTGTGAGATACATAGGTTTTGTTGATGCAGGATTCATGACTTGTAGGTTAAAAGAATGTTTAACAAAAAGTAGTCATGAACCTTATAAAAATGTTTTCTTTTATGAATCATACGCAATTCGATAAGAAATTAGATGATATAAGAGAATAATGCATGGTTAAATAAATAACCAAGTAAAAACGAATTTGTATGAAATATGTCGTTTATAAAACAATGCCTTGTGAAAATATGTTATTTGTATAAAATGTAACATGTCTTGTTGATATGATTTAGATAACGTTACGATATGTAATATCACAAAAGCACTTATATATAGGAAGTACCAGCGGCGTATCCACCATGCTTTTATCATATTACACATGCCTCGTTATTTAAATCACTTGCCAAATAAACCACCAAAATGTCTTATTTAAACCAATGTCAAAATGTTTATGTGTAAACAATGTCAAATGTAAATCATGTCATGTATAATCAAATGTTATGTATGGAAAATAAAAAGTATCTACTCAAACCATATCTAAAATGTACAAAACAATGTATTTGAATAAATCATAGTTTAAGTCAAGAGTTATGTTTTGTAAAATCAATGCATTACTGATAAGAACATTTATGTGGTAATGTTTATCACATACATTCAAGCCTTGAGACTGAAGAACAAACCCTTAACAAGTTAAAGGTTTATCAATATGTTTTCAGATTCTGTCATTCCTTACGTCCAAACAAACCTAGGTTTTCAGGAATGGGAGCTGTCAAGTCCTATGGTACCACTACATACTACCGAGCGGCGTGATCAATGTTAATGAACGTATTTATGACCATTTAAACAAACCAAATGTCATACCAAATGTAAGCATGTTATGTGAAAACAATGTACTAAGTATGCTAAATGAACATACATAGCAAAAATGTGATGTAAATCAATGTGTACATATGCTGAAATAAACATATGAAACAAATGTGTTTATGAAATCAATGTACTAGCATGTTAATTAAACATACATAGCATAAACATAGATGAAATCATGTACTATATGTGTACTAATGAACATAGCAAGCATATGTTATAAAAGTCTGAAAAGCAAGAAAGTAACAAGTAGACACATGTGTTTCACCCCAAAATATTTGAAAACAGTAAAAGAGGGGACTATGTACTCACTTGATAATGCTTAGAAGTCTTTGAATAACAACCAAGTAACGTTTGAGGGATCACGGAATCAATCGGCACCTAATATAGGTAACTACGTTAATAAACCGGACCTAAATCGGAAGATCGGATAAAACGAGGTTTCGTAAACCAAATGAGTGTTGGAACTCATGTGATATGGTTTAACAAAGCCTACATTCTAAAACGAAACCTATCCTAAGTGCTTATGACCCGTTATGACTCGTTAAGGTAGTCTACGCTTCTTTAACGCGTCGTTCGCGTAAAACGCGTTCGGATCGCCTAACTAGTCCTATGACAAGTATTATATGCCTTAACATGTCTAATAACTTTGCCTAATCAGTTTAGATGTCAAAATTTCGGTTACATATGCTTAAAAAGAAATTATGCGTAAAAATGGCGTTTTGGTCATTTTCCTAAGGCATATAAACTACCTATCATACAACTAAGTAAACGAAGTGACCATAAGGTATAACCTCAGAAGGTTATTCCCTATACAACTATGGTCACAAAATATGTTTGGTCGGATCCTAATGATCGACCAAACGGGTCGGGTTTGAAAGTCTAAGCGGTTGTTTAGACCGCTTAACTTACGACCCTATATAAGCACTAGACTAAAAGTGACGAGTTAAACATATTAAAACATGTTTAACTAAGTTACAAAACAAGTTTGATATCAAAACAAAGTGTTTTGATACCCAAAAATAGCTTCGTTGCAAAATACGCGTAAACACGTATTTTGACCAAAACTTTGACTCGTCACTACACCTAATCAACGTGGTAATCAGTAGGTATAGTCACAAGGGACTATAACCATCGTGATTACGCTCACGTCGCAAAGTTCAAACGAACTTTGTGTTGACCAAAGACTGGTCAAAGCAGAAAGTCAAACATTGTTTGACTTTCATGCTTGAAATGCATAAAAAGCATGAAGGAAACTTACAAAAGCTCCAAAGCATGAAGATAGAACAAGAAAACTTGAAGATTGGGACCTTCAATCAGAAGGGATAGTCCCAATAGAGCAGAAATGAAAGAAAATTCTGAAGTGAGCAAGCTTGGAATGAAATCTCATGGGTATTTATAGATTTTCCACAACCGTTAAGATCATTCCTCGTAATTTGAGTTTCGATCTGGACCTTACAAGTGTTACTCACTGTTTTGTATACCATGGGAGCCCAAATACCAGCCCATGGTGTGAGAAAACAATGTCCAAAACCCATGAACCAGCTGCTGATCGAGAAAAACAATTGTCTGCCCAGATATGGTCGCTCGCGCCCCGCGTACAAGTCAACCATCTTTTACGCGGCCTGTCACACCCCAACCGATGGCGGAATCATCGGGGCGCGGCACTGAGCGAAACAGATTGTTCAAAGAAATTCCATAACGACTAAATTACCGAATAGTTTAAATATCATGTCCCATACCATGACCCATAAGATAATATAGTTATTACACACAGAGATATTCTTCAAACAAAAGCATGTTCCGACAACTCAGATTTAAACAAATAAAAATAAATTGTCTTTGTTTCTAGACTCTTTCCTAGCCTCGATTTCACAGCAATCCAAGCAATTAAACATCTTAAGCACCTGCCACATACGTTAAAGTAAAAGTCAGTACACATAGTGTAAAGGTGAGCATACAAGTTTGATAATAACATAATAGAGTTCGAAATCGTTTACGCATAACCAGCACTACACAGTGTGAAATGAAGCACGTAAGTTATCGACATGATCCTATCAATACCAATGACTGCGGGTTGACTGCCCAAGGCAGTTCGTAATGCATGATCACCACTATGAACCATGTAATTAATTGTCCTTAACAACCCCTGAGTGAACAAGTGCTGAGTCCAAACTATAGTACTATCGTTGCTAAGGCAGGTAGACAGCAATCCATGTGTAAACATAACAAATAAGCATTCATTGAGTCACGTATAACATGCAGTAACGGTTAGCGTTAAAGTATTACGTAGTGTGTTCGATATGATTTAGAATAAGTAACGTATGTAACACCCAAAAGTGCGAAAGCAAAAAGGGTTCGAGTATACTCACGGCGATGATGGATTGAAGGGAGCGCTAGAGTGAGATTAGCCTGATCAGAATGATAGCATAACGATAAGCGATACGTAAAACGGTGAGAGGTGTTAATGGATCGGACGGCAATCCGATCGGGTGGCCGGTCGATCGGGTGACAATCCGTTCGGATGGTCATCCGGTCGGGTGACCATTCGATTGGATTGTGACCTTGTTTGGGAAGGATGTATTTGTGTATGATGGCTTGCATTTTGAAGTTTTTGTTGTAGCATTTTGTAAACAGAGAAGTATCTCTACCTTTCAGGTCGATCGAACGACCGTTCGATCAGGAAACAATCCGATAGGTTGGACACTTAGTGAGAACAGGTTCACAGCAGTTTGTCACTCGATCGGATTGCAATCCGATCGGGTGACAAATCCGTTTATATTGAACATGTTGAAAATTGCTTAAGTGTTGAAGTTTAAACATCACATAGTAGAGTGGTAATCCGATCGGATGGCAATCCGATCGGACGGCAATTCGTTCAATGTTCAAACCTCAAATGTTGAAATAAAAGTTAAGTGTGGGACCCAAGGTGCAATCTGATCGGGTGGCTGTCCGGTCGAGTGGCAATCCGATCGAACGGCAATCCGTCCCAGATGACCTGATCGTCTTTTTCACTTGGTTGTTTTGATAGTTTGTAGTTTTCTCGAGACTGTTCAATAATGTGTCAAACAACAGAAACCTTGTCAAGACTTAGTGACCCGATCGGACAGGAATCACCCAAATCCGCCCAGTTAACTGTTCGAGACGGAGTTTCATGTTTAACCCGAAATCAGAAGTCTCATGGATAGAATCCAGATCTTGAACCGACCAATACTAAGAACGAGTAGGAGATCAAAACAAGCTCCGATTCTATCAGTTTTGAGTGCGTTGAGTGTAAAAGAGTTGAAAGAAAGTTAGAAAGCATCTTTCAATCCTTTTTCACCATGAATATGTTCAGATCTATGCAAGATCCTTGTTTATTTGTGTGGAAATCGTTCAGATCTAAGTTGTTCTAGGTGGATTGAAGCCAGAACATGAAGTTCATATGAACACCATGATGACATCATCCTAGAACACCTCAAATCTAGTGATTTCCCGGTTAAAAGTTAAGATTCAAAAGATAGAAAGGTGTAGGAGTGCGTGTAGATCAAGAGAGTACAAGATTTAGGTTGAAAACTTACAAGATTAGCGAGAAATCGGAAGAAATAGCGGCTAGAGCGAGTTGGAAGAGAGAGAGCTGTCAACATCAAGTGAGGTTGACATATGGGGGGTATTTATAGGGTTTCCATAAATGGAAAGGGGGAAAAGTGGAGGAGAGTGCCTGGTCGATCGAGTGGCAGCCCGATCGGGTGGCACCTCGATCGAGTGGCAACTCGCTCAGGTGGCAGTCCGGTCGGGTGGCAGCTCGGTCGGCTGGCCACTCGAGTGGAGTGTATGGCGCGACGAGTTTTGCGGTTTAGATTCGTGTGTTGAGCGTTGTGATGCGATAGAGTATCTCATTAAATTACTTTTAATCCCAACTACTATATCTAACATACAATCATCAAGTTATCTAGGATGATTACTCTTGCGTTTAGCGTTTGCGATTCGATTGCGATAGCGTTTCGATTAATCACCACATTATAACATAAATAAACACGCACAAGTAACACATAAATAGCACACACACGTAAAACAATATCCAGACGCATAATTTAAGTTGCGAGTGCGATTGCGATGCGATAAAATAAGCGATGAACATGCGATAAATAGCGATTAAACCTCGATTATTTCGAATACTCCACATAATACAACTAAAGCAATAAATAAAATAGATTAACTACAAGTCAAAGAAGTCAAAACAGGAAATCTTTACTTTGAATTTGACTTTCGAAACATGGGGTGTTACAGCCTCCCCCAGTTAAGGGAATTTCGTCCCGAAATTAGGCTTCAGCCGTAACAAACAACTGCGGGTACTTCGCCTTTATGTCGCTTTCGGGTTCCCAAGTGAACTCTGCGCCCCGCTTGCCTTCCCATAGAACCTTCACAATGGGAATGCGTGAGCACCTGAGCTGCTTGGTTTGTCGGTCCATGATCTCGACAGGCTTCTCCACGAAGTGTAGTGTTTCGTTTATTTGGAGATCCTCTAAAGGAACTTGTAAATCATGCTCAGCAAGACACTTTCTGAGGTTAGACACATGGAAATTTGGGTGAATGTTATTAAGTTCCTCTGGTAGTTCGAGTCTGTAGGCCACTCTTCCGATCCTTTCCAGAATTTTAAAGGGTCCAACAAACCGAGGCGCGAGATTTCCTTTCTTTCCGAATCTGACCATACCCTTCCAAGGTGATACCTTTAGGAGTACATGGTCGCCAACATTAAATTCAAGGGGCTTGCGTCGTCTATCGACGTAACTTTTCTGACGACTCCGAGCTTTCACCAGGTTGTCTCGAATTTGGAGGATTTTGTCAGTCGTTTCTTGCAGTAGCTCACGACCGGTTAATTGCGAGTGACCGATCTCGTGCCACACAATTGGCGATCGACATCTTCTTCTGTATAGTGCCTCAAACAGTGCCATTTGAATGCTAGAATGATAATTGTTATTATACGAGAATTCGACCAGAGGCAAGTATGCGTCCCAATTACCACCGAAGTCTATGACACATGAGCGAAGCATGTCTTCCAAAGTACGGATCGTTCTTTCAGTCTGACCGTGTGTTTGTGGGTGGAATGCGGTACTCAGATTAAGCTCAGTACCGAGTGCAGCTTGAAACGTTTCCCACAGACGCGAGGTAAACCGACCATCGCGGTAAGAGATGATGTCGCGAGGCGTACCATGTCGACAAATAACTTCGTTTGTGTAGATTCGGGCTAATCTTTCTACCTTGTAGTCTTCTCGTATTGGCAGGAAGTGAGCAGATTTGGTCAAGCGGTTGACGATAACCCAGATGCTATCGTGACCTGAGGTTGTACGCGAAAGTTTCGTTATGAAGTCCATGGCTATGCTTTCCCATTTCCACATGGGGATCACGGGTTGTTCCAGCAAGCCAGAGGGTCTTTGATGCTCGGCCTTGACTTTTGAGCAAGTCAGGCACCTTCCTACATATTGGGCGATATCTTTCTTCATGCCCGGCCACCAGTACTTGTAGCGAAGGTCCTGGTACATTTTATCGGCACCGGGATGAATAGAATATCGGGACTTATGGGCTTCGTCCATCAGGATCTGTCATAAATCGGTCCCCTTAGGGATCCAGATTCGGTCCAGATAGTGGAATATCCCATTCGAGTTGTTCACTAGCTGGGCTCCATCGTGATGAATCCTTTCCTTCTTCAAAGTACGCTCGGTAAAACATGCATGTTGGGCTTCGCTAATGAGAGACTCGAGATGATGCTGCGCGGGAATATTACGAGCGCTATGCAAATAGCTTCGTCTGCTGAGGGCGTTGGCAACGACATTTGCTTTGCCAGGATGATAACGCATCTCACAGTCGTAATCGTTGAGAATTCCCACCCATCGGCGTTGACGCATATTAAGTTCTTTCTGGTTGAAGATGTGTTGTAGGCTCCTATGATCGGTGAAGACCGTACACTTTGTACCATAAAGGTAGTGTCGCCAGATTTTCAACACAAAAACAACTGCACCTAGCTTGAGGTCATGGGTTTTATAGTTCTTCTCGTGGATCTTGAGCTGACGAGACGCGTAAGTGATAACCTTGTCCCGTTGCATGAGGACACAACCAAGACCAAGGTTCGAGGCATCGCAATAAGCAATGAAGTCATCGTTTCTCTCGGGTAAAGCAAGAACAGGAGCATTGCAAAGCATGTGCTTGAGGGTTCGAAAGGCAGTCTCTTGTTCAGTTCCCCAAACAAAAGGCTTGTCTTTATGCGTGAGAGAGGTAAGCGACACGGCGATTTTAGAGAATCCTTCGATAAATCGACGATAATAGCCCGCTAATCCTAGAAAAGAACGGACTTCAAACGGATTCTTAGGCGTAACCCAACTCTTTACAGCTTCAATCTTCGCGGGATCGACATAAATACCTTGACTATTGACAATGTGACCGAGGAATTGAACCTCCTCTAGCCAAAATTCACACTTGGAGAACTTGGCGTAGAGTCGATTTCCTTGGAGTAACTCGAGAACCAAACGTAGGTGTTGCGCGTGTTCGGCTTTCGACTTTGAATAGATCAGGATATCATCGATAAACACAATGACGAAGCGATCAAGAAATGGTTTACACACGCGATTCATCAGATCCATGAAAACCGCAGGTGCGTTGGTTAAACCAAAAGGCATAACAACGAACTCATAGTGGCCGTAACGGGTACGAAAAGCGGTTTTGGGTATATCCTCCTCTTGGATACGAAGTTGATGATAGCCTGAGCGTAGATCGATCTTCGAGAAACATGAGGCACCTTGCAATTGATCAAATAAATCATCGATTTGAGGCAAGGGATAGCGATTCTTGATGGTGAGCTTATTCAATTCTCTGTAGTCGATGCACATCCTGAACGACCCATCCTTCTTTTTTATGAAAAGGACTGGCGCGCCCCACGGAGAGGTGCTAGGGCAAATGAAGCCATTATCAAGTAATTCCTGGAGCTGACTTGAGAGTTCACACATTTCAGAAGGAGCGAGACGATATGGCGCTTTAGCAATAGGGTTTGCTCCAGGAATGAGGTCGATACAAAAGTCGATATCAGGACACGGAGGCAGACCTGGAAGATCATCAGGAAACACATTCAGAAATTCACACACAACGTGAACATCCTTAACTCCCGGATTACCTTTCTTTTCCTTTTCCGCTACAACAATGTTGGCCAAGAAAGCTCGGTATTCCTTGCGGAGATACTTGCTAGCTTGGGTACATGACATTAGCTTGAGACCTTTCGATGCAGTTTCACCATAAACACATAATAAATCACCATTAGCTAGCGAGAAGCGAATCATCTTATCGAAACACACAACTTCAGCACGATTCTCATGAAGAAAATCCATGCCTACTATGATGTCAAAACCTCCGAGCTACATTGGGATGAGATCGATTAGGAAGACGTGATTGTTGAGCTCGAGAGTACAATCACGAAGAACAGAATTGACGGCGACGTTTCTTCCGGTGGTGACTTCGACATCGAACGACGAGGGAAGGTGGGAGCGCTTACTATTAAGGAGATTTTCAAATTCCAACGATACAAAACAGTTATCGGCTCCAGTATCAAATAAACACGAAGCATATATACCATTCACAAGGAACGTACCATTAACCACGTTGTTGTCGGCTTGAGCTTGGAGGACATTGATGTTGAAGGTGCGTCCGCGTGGTGCTTGTTGTTGTTGCTGCTGTTGTTGCTGTTGAGGCTGCTGCTGCTGTTGGGGATCCTGCTTGACCACTCTGTTTGGGCACATGTTGGCGAAATGGTTAGGATCGCCACATGCGAAGCAAGCTCTGGCATGGATTGCGGGTGCTGGAGCTGCTTGTTGACCCTAAGGGGCAGTAAGAAGAGCTTGTTGAGCAGGGGTAGGAGTTGCTGCGTTGCGGGGGCCAGTGCGACAATTAGCGGTGAAATGGCCATACATATTGCAATACACGCAATATCTGCAGGCAATACCCACCGGATGATGATAAGTGCATGTCGGGCAGGCAGGATGAGGACCAGTATACGCGCGCTTTGCAGGAGGCGCATAGGTGACTGGTGCAGCTTGGCGGTGTTGTTGTTGCGGTGGTTGCTGAGCTAGAACTGCTTGAAGGGGAGCGGTGGTAGTAACAGTGCAATTCTTGTTGGTATTCTTCCTCTTGCGACGAGAGGACTTAGATGATGATGATTGCGGGGCAGCGGTGGCGGTTTCAGCAGTGGCGGCAGTGGTAGCTTGATGCAGAGATTTCGAGGCTTTGTCCAAGACACCAGCCTTAACACGCTTGTCATTGATTCCAGTGGCAAGCAGATAGGTTTCCTCGATTGTAGCTGGTTTCACAGCTTGCACAAAATCTGCGACACAATCCGGCAGAGCGTGGATGTACTTCTTGATTGTTATGTCGAGGGTCTTGACTTAGTCAGGACAGATGATACTGAGCTGCTTGAAGCGAGTAGTCAGGGCTGCGTTTTCTCCGTCCTTCTACTTAATATGCCAGAATTCATCCTCCAGCTTTTGGCGTTCATGGGGAGGGCAGAATTCGTCCATCATGATGGCTTTAAGCTCTTCCCACGTCAGCTCATAGGCTGTGTCATTTCTGTGACAACCCTCAAATTTACATGTAACCGTAAAATTTATTAATGATAAATAAAGTGCTTGATGACTGTGCTGAATCACTTAACTGCTTTCTGATTACTGTGTTATACTTACGTGTACATGTTAACATACTAGTAGTGTACAGAAAAGTTACTAAATAGTCCGGTATGCTTTCCTAAGTGTTGAAAATTAAAAACGTTACAAAAATATATATGTAGGACACTTTACGGATTAATTAAGCACTTTAACGAAACAGTACCAAACCGAACAACCGGACATTACCCGGAACACTAAAATAATGCTAGAAGCATTGTTTTAACATTACCAAGCTAGTTATGGTCCCTGAACAACATAACACCTCATAAAAATATCTAGTAACCAATAAACCTAACTAATACTTGATTTCTAACTATCTAAGTAACTAACTAGTTGGAACCTATGCCTAGACCCCCCCCCCCCCCCAACCTAAAATCAGCCAACACCAAGGGCCCACATGGGATTTTATTTGATTAAATTACTAGATCATGTTTCACCTATTGAGACACATTACACACTAGTTAAAACATTATGGGGGATTATAAGATAAACCAAGAGCTCCATAACCTTCATTGTTCACCCAAGATCACCAACACCACTTCTCTCTTCTTCCTTCCCATACTTTCGGCTGAAATCAACCACCACCCTACCACCATCATTCGACCTTGTTCCATCCATTCTATTACTATACAAGGGTGTAAGGAGGCACATAAGGAAGCTTGGTGTTCTCGGAAGTTGAAGGACCTTCTCCATTCGCTATTAACCATCACTTTTCTACACTCGAACTCCCCTAGCCTTGAGCTAGTGGTAAGAACTTAGGTCCGTTCATTTTTCATGTTATTTAAGTGGTTAATAGTTATTTGATGATGAGAATCCATGAAACTCTAAAGAACCATAAACAAGTCTTGAACATAAACTAGTCTAGTGATGAAATGATGTTAGAATGATGTTGTTATGATTCTTGCTGATTTCTTGTTGAGTTACTTGTTAATATTGATGTTTGATGTTGTTGTAATCGCTAAACATGTTAACGGAATCAATCGAACATGCACTAGAAAGTTAAAAGCTGAAACAGAATGCTGGTTGGTTTTTATAGCCAAATTCAGTTGGCTGTAACTAGACTATAACTTAACGAAAAATGTATTTTCTGAAGTCTAGATTTATGTACTATGAAATACGGTTCTAATGGCACTGGAATCATAATTTTTGGACTTCGTTTACTATTTTTAAAGTGTCATTTCGTAACAGCAGCTAGAGCTACAATTTTTCTGCTGAAAATATGCGTCCTGTTTTCTGTCATAACTTGAGTTCTGTGTAGAGTTAGAACGTGGAATTTGTACAGTAGATGACAACTGATATATTTGTAATTACCCCACTAGAATTCCGTAAATCGGACTCTCGATGAATTTTAAATAAATTATTCCGTGGACTGCAGTCAGAAAAAGATAAATCTGAGTTCAGTCCGGAAAATGAATTT
This sequence comes from Helianthus tuberosus, assembly GCA_030545235.1. NCBI lineage: Eukaryota > Viridiplantae > Streptophyta > Magnoliopsida > Asterales > Asteraceae > Helianthus > Helianthus tuberosus. Next base: position 91,621 of record JARYGA010053267.1, on the reverse strand, counting down.
TTATAAAATATTAGTAATGAACTGGACCCCGATATTTTTACACAATAAAATTTGGAACGTTTAAGACATTCTGTAAAAATTTGGGAATTTTTGGAATAAGTTAACTATTTTATTAAAATGTCCGAAAACAGCCGGTTTTGAATATTAATGCTGAAATGACATAAGTTGTAATTTGCATGTCTAAATGTCGGGTAGGTTATCTGTGAATGATATAACATGTTATATGTGTTATGTGCATCATCGTATGTTTGTTTATGAGTGGGGAATGGATGGGAAACTTATATGGGCATAAACCGTTAAAGTGATGCATGTTATGTGATAGATACATGTAGGAACTTTGTGCTCTATTTGAAAATCACTAAATGACTAACTGGTAATCATATTAGGACGTGATTGACCGACCTTGACTGTTAGCTATATTTGAGAATTTAACCGAGCAAACCGAGGTGAGTTCACACTTTCTACAAGGCATGGGATTCCCGGTGGTTTGGGAATGGGTTAAAGAATTTAAAACTAAATCTACATATCCCCTTGGGAAGATATGTACGGCCATCCTCCACAGATAGGATGCCATTATTAATCCTACGAATTCTCCTGGTGCAGAATACGTACGTTCGTCCTCCTGGTGCAGGACAACAACCTTAAAACTAGCTAGACAAAACTCTATCAATAAGTCCCTCTTCATTATATCGACTTAATCGCCGAGGCCAATGGCGAGCGGGTCATTAGTTAATAGCGCTATTAGGTTTAACAAACCTCACACCGTGCCGGTCGGACGGGCGTGTACTAATGGACTATGGCAGATTATCAGTGATGATAGACGCTGATATAGGGCACAACTTATTTGCGTAGTAGTCGATATCATACCGTCTAGTAGTTCAAACGGGGAAAGCCCCCACTGACTATGGTTATGGTTTGGGTAATGAAAAAGGAACTGGTTAAACATACATTCAACTATGGGGTAATCCCCACGGCAATTAAGCCAACGAAAGTCAAACCACGTTTTTCAGAAACAACTTAAAACTAAACAACCAAACGTGAACTCACTCAACTTTGTTGTTGACTCGTTGTTACATGCCTTACAGGTCGCTAAACACTTGGAGCTTGCATGAGGAAGGAGTCGTTGTGGTAAACGGACTGTTATGTTCCGTGCTTATTATTTAAATCCTTATGAACTTACTAAACTTGCGTTTTGAACTTTAACTTATAAACTATGGACATATGCTTTTGGATTTACTTTTATGCTTCCGCTGTTTAAACTAAACATGGTTAACTAGCTTTGGTCACCAATCGTATTGTGGTTGGTCTTATTTACTTAATTACGATGTTCAATATGATTGGTGGCTCGATCCTGGTCACGTCACGCCTCCAAGCGGTGGTACTCCGCATGGTGGATTTTGGGGGTGTGACAATTTCCGCGTTTGTTCCTCTCGGCCGTCCACCAGTCTAGAGCGCGGGAATGGAAGACGCTGGTAGCATTCAGAGTACGGAGATTTTCAGGACAACCACTCTGGCGTAGAGTGACTTCGATGGAATCAAACCATTGAAACATAGCCGTAGAGCCATCTTCGCCAGTAAATTCCTTTGGACCACAAGCTTTGAACTACTTGAAAATAAAAGCAGTCTTTGGTGCATCTGTTCGAGACTCTTCAGACGATTTACTACCGTTTTCGTTTAGTTCCCTGACGATCTGGGGAATCACTTTAGCGATTTGAGTAGCGACGAGAGAGGCGAGTCGCTTGTCAGCTTGCTTTCGTTTCATGGCGCGAGAGTGAAGGGATCCAGTAGACGACATTGTCTGCAATAGACATCGTCACAGGACTTGGACACAATAAAATCGAACTCACCTCACACGCGTAATACTACTAAAGCTCAGGAACACGTACAAGTACATAAAGATACAGTCACATAGGCACGTATTCACAGAATCACATAAGCACATAGACACGTAAGGCACATAGAAGCACATAGAGGCAGTCAGAATACATAAACCTATCATTCAACGTCGCGCGTTCGAGAATAGCGATTGCGAGTACACAGCAAGTAGTATAGCATAAGCGAGCAACGATTTTGTCGGCGTTTTAGGGTAGATGTGCGGTGCGGTTCGTGTGTGTCGACCGAAACGAGAAGTGAAGAGCGAATAAATCACCAAAATTAAAACATGTAAACAAGTAAAACCACGTAAAACACACATAAAAGTGGCAAATATCAGAGTCAGCAGTTGCGGGCTTAAAATTGAAACACATAAAAATCGACGAAAATGCGAGATTTGAAATCGAATATAGATTGTCTAAGGCTAAATAGACATTGACAACCCAAAGTGAGTCGACTATTCACAAGGATCTTTAGTACACACTTTGGCTTTCAGGACTATGCTCTCGCCTCGATTTTGGGCGAATGGCATGCATCCATCAAGTTTCAGCTTGGCTTCAAGTCGTTGGAGTCCGTCAAGACTCTGGTGAGAGTATTGTAAAAGCCAAAAATAGATGCGGAACAAGTCGTCAAGGTTAGGGTTTCACCCCTGGCTTAACAACTTCGTTCCTATTTTGATAAAATAGAAAAGAAAATCTGCGTTAAAGTGCGGATTTCACTCCTGATTCAACGCAAATTCTCGTGTTTATAATAAAGTGCAGATCGAACAAGCGATTTAATCGAGAGTTTGCGGTTTTCACACCTAATCTAAATCCAATCACTCGTCAAAATAGTGCAGTGCGACTACCTTAGGAAAGGCAGTTGTGATAGTATAGCGTGATTGCGAGCGAGAAATAGCAAGTAAGCTCGTGCAAATCTGTCACACCCCAACCGATGGCGGAATCATCGGGGCGAGGCACTGAGCGAAACAGATTGTTCAAAAAAATTCCATAACGACTAAATTACCGAATAGTTTAAAATATCATGTCCCATACCATGACCCATAAGATAATATAGTTATTACACACAGAGATATTCTACAAACAAAAGCATGTTCCGACAACTCAGATTTAAACAAATAAAAATAAACTGTCTTTGTTTCTAGACTCTTTCCTAGCCTCGATTTCACACCAATCCAAGCAATTAAACATCTTAAGCACCTGCCACATACGTTAAAGTAAAAGTCAATACACATAGTGTAAAGCTGAGCATACAAGTTTGATAATAACATAATAGAGTTCGAAATCATTTACGCATAACCAGCACGTACACAGTGTGAAATGAAGCACGTAAGTTATCGACATGATCCTATCAATACCAATGACTGCGGGTTGACTGCCCAAGGCAGTTCGTAATGCATGATCACCACTGTGAACCATGTAATTAATTGTCCTTAACAACCCTTGAGTGAACAGGTGCTGAGACCAAACTATAGTACTATCATTGCTAAGGCAGGTAGACAGCAATCCATGTGTAAACATAACAAACAAGCATTCATTGAGTCACGTATAACATGCAGTAACGGTTAGCGTTAAAGTATTGCATAGTGTGTTCGATGTGATTTAGAATAAGTAATGTATGTAACACCCAAAAGTGCGAAAGCAAAAATGGTTCGAGTATACTCACAGCGATGATGGATTGAAGGGAGTGCTAGAGTGAGATTAGCCTGATCAGAATGATAGCATAACGATAAGCGATACGTAAAACGGTGAGAGTTGTCAATGGATCGGACGATAATCCGATCGGGTGGCAATCCGATCGGGTGACCGGTCGATTGGGTGACAATCCGTTCCGATGGTCATCCGGTTGGGTGACCATTCGATTGGATTGTGCCCTTGATTGGGAAGGATGTGTTTGTGTATGATGGCTTGCATTTTGAAGTTTTTGTTGTAGCATTTTGAAAATAGAGAAGTATCTCTACCTTTCAGGTCGATCGATCGAACGACCGTTCGATCGGGCGACAATCTGATAGGTTGGACACTTAGTGAGAACAGGTTCACAGTAGTTTGTCACTCGATCGGATTGCAATCCGATCGGGTGACAAATCCGTTTGTATTGTACATGTTGAAAATTGTTTAAGTGTTGAAGTCTAAACATCACATAGTCGAGTGGTAATCCGATCGGACGGCAATCCGATCGGACGGCAATTCGTTCAATGTTCAAACCTCAAATGTTGAAATAAAAGTTAAGTGTGGGACCCAAGGTGCAATCCGATCGGGTGGCTGTCCGATCGGACGGCAATCCGTCCCAGACGACCTGATTGTCTTCTTCACTTGGTTGTTTTGATAGTTTGTAGTTTTCTCGAGACTGTTCAATAACGTGTCAAACAACAGAAACCTTGTCAAGACTTAGTGACCCGATCAGACAGGAATCACCCAAATCCGACCAGTTAACTGTTCGAGATGGAGTTTCATGTTTAACCTGAAATCAGAAGTCTCGTAGATAGAATCAAGATCTTGAACCATCCAATACTAAGAACGAGTAGGAGATCAGAACAAGCTCTGATTCTATCGGTTTTGAGTGCATTGAGTGTAAAAGAGTTGAAAGAAAGTTAGAAACCATCTTTCAATCCTTTTTCACCATGAATATGTTCAGATCTATGCAAGATCTTTGTTTATTTGTGTGGAAAGCGTTCAGATCTAAGTTGTTCTTGGTGGATTGAAGCCAGAACATGAAGTTCATATGAACACCATGATGACATCATCCTAGAACACCTCAAATCTAGTGATTTCATGGTTAAAAGTTAAGATTCAAAAGATAGAAAGGTGTAGGAATGTGTGTAGATCAAGAAAGTACAAGATTTAGGTTGAAAACTTACAAGATTAGCGAGAAATCGAAAGAAATAGCGGCTGGAGCGAGTTGGAAGAGAGAGAGCTGTCAACATCAAGTGAGGTTGACATATGGGGGGTATTTATAGGGTTTCCATAAATGGAAAGGGGGGAAAGTGGGGGAGAGTGGCTGGTCGATCGGGTGGCAGCCCGATCGGGTGGCACCTCGATCGAGTGGCAACTAGCTCGGGTGGCAGTCCGGTCGGGTGGCAGCTCGGTCGGTTGGCCACTCGAGTGGAGTATATGGCGCAACGAGTTTTGCGGTTTCGATTCACGTGTTGAGCGTTGCAATAAGATAGAGTATCTCATTAAATTACTTTTAATCCCAACTACTATATCTAACATACAATCATCAAGTTATCTAGGATGATTACTCTTGCGTTTAGCGTTTGCGATTCGATTGCAATAGCGTTTCGATTGCGTTTCGATTAATCACCACATTATAACATAAATAAACACGCACAAGTAACACATAAATAGCACACACACATAAAACAATATCCAGACGCATAATTTGAGTTGCGAGTGCGATTGCGATGTGATAAAACAAGCGATGAACATGCGATAAATAGCGATTAACCTCGATTATTTCAAATACTCCACATAATACAACTAATGCAATAAAAAAATAGATTAACTACAAGTCAAAGAAGTCAAAACAGGAAATCTTGACTTTGATTTTGACTTTCGAAACACGGGGTGTTACACGGCCCGCAACCTAGCACCAGTTCAGCAAAAGTTTTGAAATTTACAGCTTAGATCCCTACATGCATATTTGATGATTTTTGACATGTTTAAGCCCCGTTAACCCATTTTCAAGGCTCATAATGATGTCAAAGTATAGGGAACATGAAATATGCTTGAAAACATCTCGGATGTCGGTTCGTTTGGTCGTACGGCCTCGTTGTTTGGTTAATTACGACGAAACACGAACGGACACGAAAAACAATCCAAATTACACGACGAATGAAATTTTAGCTTTCCAAACACTAAAATAAAATATTTTAATGATTAAAAAAATTTTTGGATGTCCGGATATGTTCAGAATGTAAGATATGTGCGTAAATGCAAACTTATGCACTTTTTGATGCTTTTAGTCCCTATTGATCAAATAAGTTTATTTTAGCATACCGAACCCCTCAAACCAATTTCTAAGCTATGTAAAGGATATTTAGGGTATGTTTAGCTTATGATCAAGTTCTGGAATGTTCGTTATGATACGAATTGGCAGACTTTCGCTGTTTGTCGCAAATAGTCCCTGCGATCGAATAAACTTGTTTTTGCCATACCAAACCCTTCAAAACTTATTTCTAAGTTATGTAAAGGTTATTTAAGGTATGTTAAGCATATGTTGATGTTCTGGAGTGTTTTTCACATTAAACTAATTACGTTTACGCATCAGTTTGCGTATAACTTTCTAGAAAGCGATTTGGAGTTTGAAATCGGACAAGGATTTAAATGAGAGATTGTCAAACATAAATAAACAAATATAGGGATCAAAATACATTGTTTCTACGATAATTTGAACAGTTCACAGTTTGAATAATGATTACGCAAGCACAGGTGTCACAATAATGAATTCATGTATGCGTGATAACAATCAATCCATGCAAACTGAAAACCAGATTATGCAGATGGAAATTTTTTGGATCCGTTAAACAAGCCTTGATTCATGAAAAATTGATTTGTGAATATTGTTTTGATGAAAACAACACAATACAACTCTTGGTCTATTCGAATAAACCCTATGTCGATCCGTGCTTGTGAGTACTAGGTCCGTAATCAAGAAACTTCTTGGTACGTGATTATAAAACTTCTAGATTCATACAAGAACACCTTAAACTGATCTGATCTTGGTCCGTAGACAACACCTAGGTTCATATAAATAATGATGTCCAGGTCCGTATGAATATCAATTTCCAGATCCGTGTGAATATCAATTTCCAGATTAGTGTTAACCTAGATCTCCTGATCCGCTGATGTTACCAATGTTGATTCATGAATAAGATGCCTTTGATTTGAGCGAATGTAGATTTATTGTTCAAGCGAATCAAGAAGTAAGGATGGACAAAAATTAGTGAATGAAGTAGTTTCAAACAGATAGACTTAATTCTGCGGATGAAGTGTCTCTAATGCAGATCCGTTCTAACTTCCAAATTTGTTTCCTGGGTTCATGAATAACAATCAACGGATGAACAAATCTGAGTGAATGGACTTAAATCTATGGATGTAATTAACTTCTGCGAATGGACAAGTAATAGCGAAATCTGCGGATGAACTTGTATGTTAATTCTGCGGATGAACAGAACAGCGAAAGTACATATAACAGCGGATGGACTAATTTTCAAACGGATGGACTAGTTTTCTGCATCCGTGCGAATGGAGGGGTAAGTTGATCCGTCAAATGCATATTTGTTCCTTCTGTTGATTCGCTAATTGTTGATCTGTTCGAATGTAGATTAATACAGCGAATGAACAAGAATCTGCAGATAGATTTAAATCTGTGGATGGACCTGTTACAAATGAACCTGTTCAAAACGGATGGATTGTATTTTAACAAATGAACCATTTTTTTTCTGCGGATGGACCCTGTTTTCTGATGAATGGACCTGATTTTTAATGGATGGACCTAATTTCTAACGAATGAACTGTGAACTGTCTCAACGGATGGACTGGTTTCCCGAATGGATGGACTATTATCTCGAGTGGATGGACTTAATCTCGAGCGGATGGACTTAATTTCGAGCGGATGGACACTTTTTCGAGCGGATGGACCTGCGAATGGACTGATTTCAGACGGATGGACCAGATCAACGAGCAAAACAGCTTCAGTTCGTCACGGTTTTTCACCAATTTGACCAAAAAATACTTTGAATTTGACCTTGAAACTTTGAAGGGTTGTTAAACACCAAAATTCAGCCATTTTCATCCGTTAAATCTCCATAAATCTGAGATTAAAGTTCAAAATATGAAGAAATTGAGTAGAAGAAGAAATGTGACGAATTTGATTAAATTCATCCCCGATTCTGATGAAATTTCTTGCATTCTTGTATCTTGAATCCGTGCAATCGATCTGCAACTCTGATACCACTTGTATGTTCATTTCCGGATCGATTTCGTAATCCCGATGACTGTGAATATCATGTATCACGTGCGGAATCCCTGTACGTGAGTGGATCAGACACAAATATGTATTTAAACATTGATTCTATTGATAATCTTAACAATTACAAGCACCCAGTGTTGTAAAAGTCGCTAGGCGATCTCTAGTCGGCCGACTGGGGAGTTGGGAATAATCGGAGTAGTCGGAGAGTACTTGGGGAGTACGCGGACATGGTAACTATAAAGAAAATTAATTGTTATATATTATACGTATGTTAAAATAAGCATAATTCATGTCAACTGAGTATAATTTAAAATGAAACATGTTTAAAGTTCAAATATTCTGAATACAAGTCCGAGTAGTCCGAGTACAAGGCTGAGTAGGCCGATTTTGATCGATTTTAACTAATTAAAAGTATCGCCACCCCCGATCCCTGGGTCCCGGGAACGGGCGGCCGCGAGCCTGTTTCGGTGGTATCGCGTAGTGTCTAATTTGGCAGTGGAATTTTTCATCAGAACCGTAGTTAGGAAATGTTTATCAGAGTAAAACCACCATATTTGATATTAATAATAACATGGGCAAAACCCAAGTTTCTTATTACAATACATTTATAGAGATAAACCCTATTTTATTGAATTTAAAACATCGTTTATTAGGTAACTTTTATAGCCACATTTTTTTCCAAGCCTTCAGTGCTCTCCAGCAGGCTTTTTACTAATTGGCTGTCACATTGGGTTACCTGAAACGCGTTTTAAAAACATTTGTCAGTCGGAAATACTGGTGAGTGAATCCCAGTTTAATCAAGAAACATTTTATCAATTAAAACAGTATTGAAAGCGATCATATTGTTTATGTCTACACAATTACTCCATTTGGTACTATCAATCCACTAACTTGTGGGTCATATTACACATTGGCTAACTCATTGTCCAATGGTAGCGTACTGTCAACCTTGACTTACTACTCACAGTGTAGTAAATTTTGTATACAAAACCCCAACATACCGACAGTAATTGAAGAACTACAAAGACTCAATCACTGCTAAATTGCATTGTAACATAGTTAAGGTTTTGTAAAAACTGTTAACAAAAAGGAGATTACTCACATTGCTATCTTAGGCTTTTCGTAAGGGTTTCTTGGATATAATCTATAATTTATACGAATGTACATTGGTTAGTATCATAACCCTTTGAAAATATTAATGATATCCTCCCCGAGACGGCATTCCAACAACTACGTCGGGCAGAACCACGACAGTTGTTACGGAACCCTAAATCAATCGGGCAGCGTATCTATTATGAAACTGGGGTTATAATACTTACAACGGAGCAGAACCTCGCTAATTAGGGGTATAATACCCGACTATAATGCCTCTTCTACAGAAATTGTGATTTGAGAATTGAGAATGAGCTATGGAAAACGAAAACTGATGCGTTCTATTTATAGTTGCTGAAATCGACTCTCACGCGGCCCGCGTAAGAGTAGCCATAAGGCTACGCGGCCCGCGTCAACATGTGGTCAACGTGTAGCTTGTCCCGGTCACCAAGTAGACCCACCACGATGTCGACACGTGTCGGCCTAGGATGTCTCCGCGTTTAATGATCTCTAGCGGCCCGCGTAAGAGTAAGCTAAAGATTACGCGGCCCGTATCAACTTAAGAAATCAGTGAAGTCCGGTCTCAACCTTGATACCGCCCGCGTGAAATGTTGGGGTGGGTCTACGTGGCCCGCCTTAACTTAACATTTTCAGATTTTTATTTATTTTATATGCTATAATATATTTCAGGCTTGGTTTTCACATACGGGGTGTATTATAAGACATAATGGGACATTTTACAGTATACTAAGGTGTCGGAAATATTATGAGGGTGTTGGTTTTACCAAGGGTTATTACATTCTCCCCACCTTGTTTTAGAGCTCGTCCTCGAGATCTATTGAAAAAAATGCGGGTATTTCTTTTGCATTTCTGATTCAAGCTCCCATGTGTACTCTGGTCCTCTTTTGGAGTCCCACTTCACTTTGACTAGAACTAGTCTCTTACGTTTGAGATTATTGACTTTCCTGTCTTCAATTTGTAGAGGTCTTTCTACATACTTGAGTTGTTCATTTACCTCTATATCCTTAAGAGGTACTATCAATGATTTATCAGCTAAACACTTTTTGAGATTAGATACATGAAAAACATCATGTATTCCTGCCATTTCCTCTGGCAGTTGTAGCTGATAGGCTACAGGTCCTATTCTTCTAATAATCTCAAAAGGTCCAATATACCTGGGACTTAGCTTTCCTCTTTTGATGAATCTTACCACTCATTTCCAAGGAGAGACCTTCAACAATACTTTATCTCCTACTTGAAACTCCAATGGCTTGCGTCGGTTATCGGCATAACTCTTTTGTCGATCACGTGCTGCTTTCAGTCATTCCTTGACTTGAATAATCTTGTCGGTTATTTCTTGCACTATCTCAGGTCCAGATAGTTGCTTTTCCCCAATTTCTGCCCCACAGACTGGGGTTCGACACTTTCTTCCATAAAGTGCTTCGAATGGTGCAGCATTGATACTTGTGTGATAACTATTATTATAAGAAAATTCTATTAAAGGTAAGTGATCATCCCAATTACCTCCAAAATCAATTACACAAGATCTAAGCATATCTTCCATTGTCTGAATTTTCCTTTCGCTTTGTCCGTCCGTTTGAGGATGATAAGCTGTGCTTAGTTTTAGCTTGGTTCCCATTGCCTTTTGGAAACTTGACCAAAAATGAGAGGTAAATCGGCTATCCCTATCAGAAACAATTGATAAAGGAATGCCATGTAAAGAAACAATTTCATTTACATACAATTTAGCTAATTGTTCCATACTAAAAGTTTCTTTCATTGGTAGGAAATGAGCTGACTTAGTTAGCCTATCTACAATCACCCAGATTGTATTATTTCATTTCTTTGTTTTGGGTAATTTAGTAACAAAATCCATTGTTATTAATTCCCATTTCCACACTAGCATTTCTAATTGCTATAACAAACCTGAGGGTTTCTGGTGTTCAGCTTTGACTTGTGAACAGGTTAAACATTTAGAAACATAGGCTGCTATGTCTTTCTTCATTCCTATCCACCATAATTTTTTCCTTAAATCCTGGTACATTTTATCACTCCCTGGATGCATTGTATATTTAGATTTATGGGCTTCTTCTAGTATACGATGACGTAGGTTTCCTAATTTAGGTATCCACATTCTCTTTTCATGGAATCTCCAAATTCCATCTGTTCCTTGTTTTAATTCCTTTAACATACCTTTTAATTTTTCAGAATCATCCTTGATTACTGATTCTTGTGCTTCTCTTATTTGCTCATTTAAATCTACTTTTAGATTTAATTTAAGAGAACGTACCCTTCTTGGCTTTTCATGATACTTTCGGCTTAAAGCATCTGCCACTACATTTGCTTTTCCTTCATGATTCTGGATATCACAATCATAGTCACTAAGCATCTCCATCCAGCGTCTTTGTCTCATATTCAACTCCTTTTGCTTGAAGATATACCTTAAACTCTTATGATCAGTGAATATGGTAAACTTACTACCATAAAGGTAATGTCTCCAAATCTTAAGAGCAAAAATTATAGCTCCTAATTCTAAATCATGAGTTGAATAATTCTCTTCATGATTCTTAAGTTGTCTAGATGCGTAAGCTATAACCTTTTGGCATTGCATCAACACACATCCATAACCTAATTTAGAAGCATTGCAATAGACTACAAAGTCTTCAGCTCCTTCTGGTAATGCTAATATGGGTGTATGAGTTAATCTTTGCTTAAGAATTCTAAATGCTTCTTCTTGTTTTAATCCCCATTCAAACTTAACAGATTTACAGGTTAACTTAGTTAAGGGAATGGCTATTCTAGAAAAATCTTGAATAAATCTTCTATAATAACCAGCCAATCCAAAGAAACTTCTAACCTCAGTTGGTGACTCAGGGGTTTTCCATTTAGTAATTGCCTCAATCTTTGTTGGATCTACATGAATTCCTTCATGATTTACTAGGTGTCCAAGGAATTGTACCTGTTCTAACCAAAATTCGCACTTAGAAAATTTAGCATAAAGCTTTTCCTTTCTTAATAGACTTAAAAGTGCGTGCAAATGTTTTGCATGATCCTCATTATTCTTAGAGTAAATTAGAATATCATCTATGAAGACAATTATGAATTTATCCAAATATGGCTTACATATTCGGTTCATCATGTCCATAAATGTAGCTGGGGCATTGGTTAAACCAAATGGCATGACAGTAAATTCATAATGGCCATACCTTGTTCTGAAAGCGGTTTTAGGAATGTCCTCTTCCTGTACCTTTAACTGATGATATCCTGACCTTAAATCGATTTTAGAGAAAAATCGAGCTCCTTGTAGTTGATCAAACAGATCATCGATTCTCGGTAATGGGTACCGATTCTTAATCGTGACCTTGTTCAATTCACGGTAGTCAATGCACATACGCATTGATCCGTCTTTCTTTTTAACGAACAGTATCGGCGCTCCCCATGGCGACGAACTTGGTTGTATAAATCCTTTCTCTAACAATTCATCTAATTGTTTCTTCAATTCTTGCATTTCTGCAGGTGCCAAATGGTAAGGTGCTTTGGCAATTGGTGATGTTTCTGGTAGCAGGTGAATTCTGAATTCAACTTCTCTGTCTGGAGGTAGTCCTGGTAATTCTTCTGGAAAGATATCTGAAAACTGTGACACTACTGGAATGTCTTTTAGTTCTTTTCCTTTAGTGTTAGTGATTATAGAAATCAAATACACTATAGAACCTTTTCTTATATAGCTTGCAGTTTTCATCACAGAGATGAATTTTGTGGATCTAGAGGGCTTATCTCCTTCAATTGTGATCGTTTTACCTTTTGGTGAATTTACTTGTATTAACTTTTGATCACATAAAATACTGGCTTTATTGGCTATTAACCAATCCATTCCTAAAACAACATCAAATCCTGCCAGATTCATGGGATAAAGATTTGCAATAAATTTCTGATTTAAAATTTCTATTCTTGCTCCCTGCAAGATTTCAGAAATCCTAACGGTTTCTCCATTGGCTGTCTCTACTAGGCATTCTAGTGGTAGTTTAGTTAATGACTGATTTAGAATTTTGCAAAATGATGTATTAATAAAACTTTGGTTTGCACCAGAGTCAAATAATACTTTAGCAAAGGTATCATTAACTAAAAACGTACCAGCTATGACATCTGGAATCATCTTGGCTTCATCTGCAGTCAGCACAAATGCTCTAGCATTTTTAGTACTCTTGTTGTTTGTAGCTGAAGCTAATTTCGGACAGTTTGGCCTGATATGACCTTTTTCTCCACAGTTGTAGCATAATCCATTACTGGATTTCCTCTTGCAATTTTCTTCCTTGTGTCATGGCATCTTGTAATAATTGCATAGAGTGGAGCATTTTCCCGAATGTTTTTTCTTGCAGACCTTGGAGTATGGTGCAGAGGTAGAACCCATATTCCTACGATTAAAATTTCCAGAACGAAATTCTTGGGTAAGCCTTTGGGTTAGGTTTCTCCTCTGGTCTTCTTCTCTAGTACGGATTAACTCATATGTCAAGGTATTTGCTAGTTCTACAGCTTCTTCTATAGTTTGAGGTCTAGCTGCCTTGACTACATGTCTAATCTCTCCAATTAATCCCCAGATATAACGGGAGATTAACACCGGTTCTGGTGAAGCAAGGGTTGCCACTATTCTAGCATATTCAAAGAATAACTTCGTGTATCCCTTACTATCCACTCCATTCATCCTAAGATTTAGGAATTTGTTTGCTATATGTTCCTTTTCATTAGGAGGGCAGAATTTCCTTTCTACCATATTCCTAAATTCTTCCCAATCCATACTATAAACCCTATCACTTCCTCTAGACTGAAGGATAGTGTTCCACCATTCTAAGGCTGCATTCTTAAATAGATTGGAAGCAAACATTATCTTGTCCTCTTCCGCACATTTACTTATTTTCAGAACAGCCTCAGTCTTTTCTATCCAGCGTAGAGCTGCAATAGGTTCTTCATTGCCCGAGAATTCTATTGGTTTACAGGACCAGAATTCTTTGTATGAACAACCGTAAGGCACGGTTCTTCTTGTTTTGGGAATGGGCAATTGAAGTATTGGTCCATTGTTCACGCTGTGTTCTGGTTCAATTGGTCACTTACTGCTATGTTTACTTTTATTATTCGCTTCTTGAACCGTTTGAAGAATAAATGGCATTGCATCTATAATTCCTTGTGCCACTATATGTTGGATAGCACTATTATCCATCTGGTTTCCATTGTTATTGATGCTTGGATTTTCATTAACCACGTTAATGTTACTCTGGTTATCGTTATTCAGATTTCCTTGATTTTCTTCGTCGGCCATCTGAATTTTAAACATTTACCCCATAAGTAATATCATAATTCAGATGACACGCAATCTAGCCAAAAACGTCGATCATTGCGACTTGTACTCTATTTTCATATACTATGCGTCTATTACACACTAGTACTGAAATAAAGATTACAATACCAACAGAAAGAAATTTACACTAATAGTACTATGCATCCGTACACACATATTTTATTTTATTTTTATTTTATTATATTATTATTATTATTACTACTATTTCCTCCATTCTCACATTCAAGGATATGGATTTATCCAAAAATCCATATTGCGTTCATCGTATTTCCATACGAGACGCTCTCCCACCTGACGCATTTTCTCACTGCTTTCTAAAATTTCCTCCCCGAAAGTCCTAAGTTCTTGCACGTTTTCTGCACTCATTGGGGGTGCAGGTTCTCGGACTGGGTTTGGAATCTGAGGAGCGGGTTCCTGATATGGGGGTGAAAGTTCCTGAAATTGGTAAGGATCCTCTAAGATCTCCCTAATGTAATCATTTTGGTAATAGGGATCTAAAGGGTCCATACCTGGGTAGGCTTCTATGTTCTGTATGGGTGGGTATTCCTGGATAGGGTAACGTTGTACAAAGTCCCTATTATCCTCCCACCAGGGGTCGTAATTTGGGTCTAGGGGGTTTGGTGCAGGTACCCTAGGGATTTCTTCTGGGTTAAAGTCATGCATCTCCACTTGGTTGTCAAAATTTTCTATCTCCATGGGTTGTTCTGGGTTTTGTGGTTGTGGGGCTACTAGTTGTTCCAGACTTGGGTCAACAGCAGTTGTAGCTAGGATATGGAAATTAGCTAGGCTTCTATTAAGCATATCCTGTGTATGGGCATCTGTCTCTCGCTTAGCAGCCGCTAAAACTCTTTGCTGTTGCAACTTTCGCATTCTCTTCCTACGAGCAAAGGCTTCCTTACTGAACCATCCTCGTTTCTTACGAGGGAATGGCTCTGCTGACTGAGCTCTAAAAGCAAACACTCCTTCTTCCTGATCAGCAGAATACCCAGAGAGGGCAGGCTGTGAAGACGTACCTTCACTCCTAGGTGAATCAGACAACTGACGATTTATGTCAGAGGGTCCTTGATCACTCATACTCTAAACTAACAGATAGTCAAATAACACATAACAAATAAATACAGTTATGCACTTATTTCCATAATTTTATTTCCTAACACAAAATTTACATTTTAAGTGTCAGCAGAACACTTCTTTGGCTCAGACCAGTGGCTAGGCTCTGATACCACCTTCTGTCGCCACCCCCGATCCCTGAGTCCCGGGAACGGGCGGCCGCGAGCCAGTTTCGGTGGTATCGCGTAGTGTCTAATTTGGCAGTGGAATTTTTCATCAGAACCGTAGTTAGGAAATGTTTATCAGAGTAAAACCACCATATTTGATATTAATAATAACATGGGCAAAACCCAAGTTTCTTATTACAATACATTTATAGAGATAAACCCTATTTTATTGAATTTAAAACATCGTTTATTAGGTAACTTTTATAGCCACATTTTTTTCCAAGCCTTCAGTGCTCTCCAGCTAGCTTTTTACTAATTGGCTGTCACATTGGGTTACCTGAAACGCGTTTTAAAAACATTTGTCAGTCGGAAATACTGGTGAGTGAATTCCAGTTTAATTAAGAAACATTTTATCAATTAAAACAGTATTGAGAGCGGTCATATTGTTTATGTCTAAACAATTACTCCATTTGGTACTATCAATCCACTAACTTGTGGGTCATATTACACATTGGCTAACTCATTGTCCAATGGTAACGTACTGTCAACCTTGACTTACTACTTACAGTGTAGTAAATTTTGTATACAAAACCCCAACATACCGGCAGTAATTGAAGAACTACAAAGTCTCAATCACTGCTAAATTGCATTGTAACATAGTTAAGGTTTTGTAAAAACTGTTAACAAAAAGGAGATTACTCACATTGCTATCTTAGGCTTTTCGTAAGGGTTTCCTGGATATAATCTATAATTTATACGAATGTACATTGGTTAGTATCATAACCCTTTGAAAATATTAATGATATCCTCCCCGAGACGGCATTCCAACAACTACGTCGGGCAGAACCACGACAGTTGTTACGGAACCCTAAATCAATCGGGCAGCGTATCTATTATGAAACTGGGGTTATAATACTTACAACGGAGCAGAACCTCGCTAATTAGGGGTATAATACCCGACTATAATGCCTCTTCTACAGAAATTATGATTTGAGAATTGAGAATGAGCGATGGAAAACGAAAACTGATGCGTTCTATTTATAGTTGCTGAAATCGACTCTCACGCGGCCCGCGTAAGAGTAGCCATAAGGCTACGCGGCCCGCGTCAACATGTGGTCAACGTGTAGCTTGTCCCGGTCACCAAGTAGACCCGCCACAATGTCGACACGTGTCGGCCTAGGATGTCTCCGCGTTTAATGATCTCTAGCGGCCCGCGTAAGAGTAAGCTAAAGCTTACGCGGCCCGTATCAACTTAAGAAATCAGTGGAGTCCGGTCTCAACCTTGATACCGCCCGCGTGAAATGTTGGGGTGGGTCTACGCGGCCCGCCTTAACTTAACATTGTTAGGACCGGTTTAACTCCGATACGATTGCTAAACGAACGTGAAATGTGCGGAATCCATACACGAACGTGACCGAAACACACAAGATGTAATATAATTGTGATTCTATTGATATATCTGAAATGTACAATGAACCTTGAATCACTTGATGACTTTCTCTCTCTAGTTTCTCTCTCTAGAACTAGAGCTCTCCAAAAGTCAAATGTGCAAAATGTGTTCTTCAAGCTAAATCTTGATTTAGCTTGAAGCTTATATAGTGTTGAGGTTTAGCTTGAACTGCTTCAAGGGAAATCATGATTTCCCTTGAAATGACATATGACACCTTCAAGCTAAATCATCACTTTCAAACTAAAAAAACCTAATGCACTAAACAACCTATTACATGATACAAGACGCAGTCAATAGACATAGTGCACTAACAGACTCCCCCTTGGATATTGACGCAGTCTTCAGTGACTAATCGCTGTTATGACACCTTCTTCAGTCTTGATCATTCTGCCTTTTCTTTCATTCAGATTGTAACATTGTACGCATCCATCACTCTCTTTTCTATCAGCTTCAGGCTCCCCCTTTCATCAAGCTTCCGTGCTTTGGGATCGACACCTAGCTTTTCGTATACAAGCTCCCCCTTGCTTTGAGCTCGTCTTCAGACTCCCCCTTAGACTCAGCTTCCGGGATCGTAGTCTGGACTTTTTCCTGCAATCACTCATACATTCATAAGTAACAGCATTTCAAATTTTAACTATCCAGGAATTGTAACCTGGCAATTCCAATCAAATTCTCTAATCCACTCCCCCTATCAACAAACTGTATAGATTTAGCAATATTAAAGAATCCAACTCCCTCACAGTTAATCATCCAAGTCCAAACTAATGACCTTGGAGATATCACAAACTGTTTTTGAAATTTTTGATTTTAAAGTCAAGTATCAAATTAATGAACTTGTTTTATTTTCAGAAACACAATCAGCATACTTAGATTTTGAAACTCAGCATTTCAGATATCGATCGTCGAAAATAAAGTAAAAATCAAAATCTTTTTGTATTTTCTAAAAATATAAAGCAATAACGAAATATGTACAAACATATTTACAGACAATATTTTTGTTTGAGTATGCATCAGAGGATCATATCAGTTTATGACAATTCACAAGTACCGTTGAGCTTAAAAACACATTATGCAATAAACAATTCACTTAGATTGTCGATATATTTGTCCACTTAAATTTTCACACAAAGTTCAACTGATTCAGAATACGAATTAGATGTTTTAAGAACTTAAACCCATTCATGTGTCCCACCTCTTGAATATACTCCCGTATCCAGAATCCCAATAATCAGTCTTACAGGTGAGAATACTACAATGATATCTGTATATAATTTAGGTATGCGAGGGCCAAGGGATCTCAGATCGATACTTCCGTATACGCAGAGAGATATCAGCTTCGACTTTAAGGTATGTCCCCTTTAGAGGATCTTTTTGCTTACAACAGCAGCATATATCAATTTAATTGTTTCAGCATGCTGAGGGTTTAATGCTGTGTTTCAAGCATTTAAGCAAGTATTAGCCAGGGACTAGGTCAGAACTACCGTTCAGCAGAAGTCCCGGAATAATACCCCAGACATCATAGAGTATAAAGACCTAGTATATCAGATTAAGAGACCTTTCAAACGAGATTTCAGGGGTTACCTATATATCCAAGTAGTGTTCCCCACGAAATAAGTAAGTTTGAATTTATGTTTATATCCCGAAAAAGTTTACTAAATGTATAAAAATCTACCGACACATCCACGGTGAGATCGTTTAACACATTTAAACTTTCCATTTCTTTAGCATACTGTAACTGTCTACTGATGTACTATCATTTCCTCTTTTTACGCAAAACTCAATTTTTGAATTTTATCATGTTTTTGTCATTTTCAAATTTTCAAATGTTTTTGTATTTTCTAACAATATTACTCCCCCTAAAATGCAAAATCATATAAAGAAAATTTGACAACCAACACTGATAGCTTTGTCTCGCCATCCATTTTCTGCATCTCATGCTCTGTTTTGCAGAAAATATAACATACCCCCATGATATACAACCCATTGATCTTAACAGTTTGAAAACCGTTTTTCAATCTGATGAAAGTAATCATGTTTGTTCAGCCGTGAGGGTTTCGGCATATTCAGTCACAACTCCCCCTTACAACAAACTATTTTCCCATAATGATTTCAAAACACTTAAGTTTGTTTTAATCAGAATGGTTTTTCCGGAAAAATTAGTTTGTATACCCATCACTTGTGAGTTAGGGGTTATCTCATCACCTTGTTCTCTTTAAAACCTTTTTGTACATATTTTAACAATATAAGATCAAATGCCACAATCACTTGTAGAAAATCAAGTACAACTTAATGTCCTTGATTGACAACTTGTAAGACGAAATATCACAGTTACCATCCTGTGAATTTCTCAAGAATGATGCCGATACTTGCTTCACACTTACCAACCTGGAAGCTCCGGCAAGTCAGATTTTTCTATTTGAAAAGTTTCACCCAAGCCTGACTTTCCTTGGGTGTACTTTGAGCTTTTCTCTTTTCTTCATAAAACTCTTTCACTCCTTTTTCCTTACCATCAACCATCTTACTAAAAATATGTTTAACATTGCTATTAAACATTTTTCCAGCATCAACACCTTTTGATTTTGTGTTTGTGGCTTGTAATGGAGGAAATTTTTCATCATTGATCAAAAGAACAGTTTCTTCCTTCTTTACCTCAACTTGTGGCTCTTCTGATTTTGTGGAATCAGATTCATTGCCCGAACTTGGCTTATCTGACTTAGATGAGTCAGATTCATCGCCTGATGGTGGCTTGTCTGACTTTGAAACATCAGATTCATCGCCGACCATTTTCTTCTTTTCCTTTTTCTCTTTTGTCCTCAGATTTGTATCTGAAGAATTCAATTTGCTTGGCTTTGCAGTCGAGTGAATCAATTCATCAGAACTCTTATTTGAACCAACAGGTGAACCCGAAGACAAAATTTTCTCAAAATATTCTCTCGCCTTCTTCCTCTTTTTCCTTAGTCTGTCTCTCTGCCCCTGCGAAAGTTTAACTTTCTTTTCTTGAATTGTCTGATCCTGAACTTTAGGTTTTAGAACCTTCTGTTCATGGGGCTTGACTTTGACTGGTTTCTTTACCGTTCTTTGAGATTCAACCCTCGATCTACCCATCGATCTCCTTGGGCAATCTCTGGCAATATGACCTTTGATCTGGCAGTTATAGCATCTTCTTGTTTCATAATACCAATTCTGACAGTTAACAGCAATGTGTCCTCTAACACCACAGGTGTAGCACACTCTGTTATCATACCATCCACTTCTGTCAGTCCAAACCTTCAAATCATAACATTGTTTGGCTTGGTTATAGTCATTTCTCCTCTTCAATGCTGGATTTGTCTTTTGAGCACTGTGGTCAAACCTGCACCACTTATTACCAACATTTTGTAAGTTTTCATTTTTAAATTTTTGTGATTTTTGATAATGATTAGATGATTTATCTGATGAGCTTTTAATTTCAATTTTGGAATTTTTCAAATTTCTATCTTTTTGTTTCTGTTCTGCATTCTTCTTAACAGGTTTTTGTTTAGAACATTCACCTGTTTCAGTAGATCGCAGAACAGTATTTTGAAATTTTTCTTGTAAATCTAAAAATCTTTTCTTCTCTTTTTCATCATCAGATATCTTATCACAATCTTCAACTTTGACATTTTCAATGTTGAAATTGATTGGTTTTGAACAAACATGTGATGTAGAAGTCACAAAACCTGTCAATTTTACCTCAAACTCTTTGATTTTAGTCCGAGCTTTTTCAGCTTCTTTTTCAAGCTGAATGATTTTAGCAAGATGAGAATTGATTTCAATTTGTTTTTCAAGATTATCTTTTCCAAAAACATCTCTCTCATCTTCTAAAATCTTTAACTGACTTTTGAAATCATTTTCAAATTTTAATTTTTCATTTTCAAACTCTTTTTCTTTTTCTTTCAAAATCTTGTTTTCTGATATCAAACTGTTCAAATCACTAAGCAGTTTGACATTTTCAGACTTCAAATTTTCACAAATTCCCTGCAACATAAGAATCTGGTTATCATCAGTTTGCTTCTCATCTCTCAACTTCTCGACTTCTGATGTCAAACTATCTGCATCCTTCAAAAGTTTGTCATTTTCAGCCTTAAAGTTGTCACATTTTGAGCACACTGATTCTGAACTTGAAGATTCAAGCTTCAAAGATTCTTCGTTCTTTGGAATATCCTTTGTTTCCATCTTATATGTTCCTGCACAAAAGAGTTTAACGAAATCAAAAGGATTCAAATTTTCATCAATATAACATTTCCTTTTAATATCATATTTCAAAATACTCTTTGTTTCAAGACACACACGAATTCTATTATCAATTTCAGTAATAACATCCAATTCCAATTTTTGAAAATTCTTTTCCATTTTGGTCAATATTTCCTTCTTTTTCCTATTTTCATTACGAAACTCTCCATTAACCTCATTAAAGAACTGTGTTGGATAAAGTTCATGAAAAAAATCTTCCCTTTTTAACTCAGCTAAAAATTTATCCCATTTAGCAGGTAATGCATTTGCCAATTTCGATATCTGTTCATCATTTGATATTCTAATATCTTTGTTTCTCAAACTGTTCATTAAATTTTTAAACCGTATTTCCAACTCATCCAATGTTTCATCCTTTCGACACATGAAATATTCAAATCTTTCAACCAAAACTTCCTTTTTCTCAGAAGAAGAACAACAAGTCCAATTGTTCATTCTTTCAAATTTAGTGTTTTCCAGTTCATCAAACATTTTGAATTCTTGGTATTTGTGCCGTGTAATTCACCTCGAATCACCTGCAAACAAACAAACAAACACAATTAGTTCAAACAATATTAAACAACTTGAAATAGACTGACACTTGGTTGCCGTGAAATGTTCTCGACACAAAATTTCACTTTTCAAGCGAAATCAATCAGTCCAACAACTTTCAAGCGAAATCAGCTATTCAACAGCTTTCAAGCGAAATCAGCTGTTAAGTCTTGAAGCGAAATCAACCAGTCTCTGTTGAAGCGAAATCAGGTATTAAACACTTGAAGCGAAATCAACTATTAAGCACTTGAAGCGAAATCCCAAACTGATATTGAAGCGAAATCAATGACTGATGTCCTGAAGCGAAATCAATGATATGCTGTCCTGAAGCGAAATCAACTGTTCAGTCTTGAAGCGAAATCAAACAGTTCCTGTTGAAACGAAATCTGCTGATTAAGGATTTTCAAGCGAACTTCACTATTTCGCTTCAAACATTCAATGTCTTCAAGCGAAATCAAGACCAAAACAGCAGGTTCAAGCGAAATCCAGCTGAATGTTTACGAAATCGGACAGAAAAACTCAGATTTCTCCCAAACGACAAGGAATTTGAGTCTGAAACTTGGTAGGATTGTTTATCAACTATTTTCGCACAACATACTAAAAAATCATCCAATTCGGACCATGAAATCCCGTTCAATTCGTCGAAAATCTATCAAAAATGTGAAAGAAATGAGTAGATGAAGAAGAAAAGTTGCGATTCAGATCTGAAAACTTTGAAATCTGTTACGAATCTTGTTGTTTGATCAAAGCAATCGAATTCCTGCTCTGATACCACTTGTTAGGACCGGTTTAACTCCGATACGATTGCTAAACGAACGTGAAATGTGCGGAATCTATACACGAACGTGACCGAAACACACAAGATGTAATATAATTGTGATTCTATTGATATATCTGAAATGTACAATGAACCTTGAATCACTTGATGACTTTCTCTCTCTAGTTTCTCTCTCTAGAACTAGAGCTCTCCAAAAGTCAAATGTGCAAAATGTGTTCTTCAAGCTAAATCTTGATTTAGCTTGAAGCTTATATAGTGTTGAGGTTTAGCTTGAACTGCTTCAAGGGAAATCATGATTTCCCTTGAAATGACATATGACACCTTCAAGCTAAATCATCACTTTCAAACTAAAAAAACCTAATGCACTAAACAACCTATTACATGATACAAGACGCAGTCAATAGACATAGTGCACTAACAAACATTTTCAGATTTTTATTTATTTTATATGCTATAATATATTTCAGGCTTGGTTTTCACATACGGGGTGTATTATAAGACATAATGGGACATTTTACAGTATACTAAGGTGTCGGAAATATTATGAGGGTGTTGGTTTTACCAAGGGTTGTTACAAAAAGTCAACAAACCACGTTGACCGCTTAGACCGACTAGGCCGACTCTTTTCGACTTCGTCCGACTAGGCGCCGAGTTTGACCGAGGCCGACTAATTGAGTCCGCCTAGGAGGAAGTCGCCTCGGAGGGGTTCCGAGGACCGAGTACTCGCCGAGTACTCGGCCTTGGAATCCGACTTTTACAACACTGCAAGCACCTTGAATCAATTTGGAGATAGTTTCTCTCTCTAATCTCCAAATGAGCAAAAAGTTCTAAAATGACACAAGACTCCTCCTATTTATAGAACTCCTCTAACAAAGGATGGACTCCTTTGTACAAATGAACTCCCTTTCGTACGGATGAACTCTCTTTCGTACGAATGGACTTTTTTCCTATATTTAACATTTCTAAACCTTGTCTTGATCATTTCTCAGCTACGATACGTGATTGACGGAAGCGATAGACATACTGCACTCACAAATATTACTCGATGGATCTAGCCGAAACATGGATCAACTCACTAAGAAGTGGACGGAATTAAATACAAAACCAATCAATTCAATGTGTGCTACGTACAAAAGGTATATTATTAATCCTTTATTTTTTACTCATACAAAACCAATCAATTCATATTAGCCGGAACATTCTTTATATATCATTGTTGGTCTTGTGTGTTGGTTATTTTTTCTTTTCTTTTCTTCTTACCTCCAACAAGACATGGGAGTTTCAACGATTGACATAATCCCAGGTGAAAGTGGTAGTTGTCGGAAAACATGGCGTGGATAAAAAATTTACCGACAGACATTACATAGAGGTCACCGATAGAATTTTAATAGTGTCTCTTGTAATACCTCGAGACACATTGGTACATGTATATAGATTGAGTTTTTCTTTCTTTTTTTTTCACCTCTTGTCATTGCACCACGAGGTGTTGTCCCCTCTTATCTCCACAACCCTAACGTCGTTAGTTTTTTTATTGACGTGTTTGCTGTCATTCTTGCCCAACCATTAGTTGCAGCTTGGTGTCATTGCTTGCCTTGTTGCCTTTCCTTGCCTAATCGTCTAACCGATATGCAGGGATGAAAATTTTCGAATCGAATACCACTACTGACTGAACATATACAATATGGTATTTGGTTTTGAGTTTAGCTCAGATTCACTATCGATACGAACCATACCTAGGGAATCTTCCAATACCCATGACCGGTAACTTACTCGTACACCGTGCCACGAACACCAAGAGCCAAACCTATAAGCACTTAGTCGGAACCCAACACCTTACCATCAAACTACCATTCAATCAACCTACCCCAATCATCTCATCGGTCAAACTAACTCCCAATACATACACTAGACATAGTAACCCCAAACCAACATGCCTATACCAACGAAGTTCGACTATCTAAACTAACAAACTATGAAGCCTTACGACCCCTTTCCTCGGTTGCACCCAACTCGCTTCTAAACGCTTGATACTCAGTTGTCCATAACAAAATCTCATTCCCAAAATCGCTAGCCGTAACGGCTACAACTATCACTAACATCCCCCAACGCTTTACGTTCACATTTCATCATGTACTCTTGCTTTCTATTTTTCCTCTCACGTATAACTATTAAATCGCTTATTCACACCTATGCCATAATCATCCTCAAATATTCACTCAACGTTCCGTATTAAGCTCATCTATAGTAACTCGGTCTAAAACGCCCAATCCATTTTAGCAAACATCCTCACCAGCTTAGTTCAGTCAAATTCTTTCTAAACTATCTTTCATTCTATATTACACGCAAACATCAACTGGTCGACTCATTCACCGTCAAAACCTTTTGAAAATTTTGAATATTTACCATCCTATGCACGAACTTACATTTGCACGAAGGACTTACCTTCGCATGAAAGACTTACCTTCGCACGAGCATGTTACCTCCGTACGAACCACTCATCCGCACGAACAGAGCTGGCGATGGGATTTCAGGCAGAAAACGTAAACAGTCTCGTTTTTACCACTTTTTCACCTTTTACCAACTACCAACCACCAACTACTTCATTAATGACTTAAACCCTAATCCTATCTTATAAATAGGAGCCTCCATACAGTCCTAAACACTTTCCAAACACTTAAATCACTCTCAAATCTTCATACTTTCTCTCTAAATTACAAGACTTGGCAGAAAGTTGCAAGCCTTCTAAGTGAGTTTTAGCTCTCTTCTCTTCTTATTTCTTCATGTTTTCTTCTACCATTCTACTTGGACAACCTCTAGGAAGATTTTCACAAAACTAAGGTGAAACCTCACCATATTTGTGGTCCAAAGTAAAGATAAAATTATGCTTTTGTTTATGTCTTTATAACTTTCTTTTCTTCACAAAAACTTTGTGAAATCTTGTACCCACCAAGCTCCCAACCAAGTTCATAGTTGTGGGTTTGTGTTGTGGTTGATTTCCACCAAGAAACAAGTTCAAAAACTCTTTTAAATAATACACATACATGTTCCAATTGTTGAAACGATCCAAGATTCACCATCTTCAATATGGATGAACTTGTGTTTTGGTAGAAGTGTGAACCATGGGAGCCTTGGCTTTCCAAACTAGTTCCACTACCTCACTTGTTACCTTGTTTATGTTCATCCAAGTAGCTTCCAAAACTCAAAGTAACACAACCCCACCACACCACCAACATTTACCATGATGGGTATGGAACACCCGAGTTGATTTTACTTGGCTACTTGGCAAAATTAGTTAGTTTATTTTATGTTCATTCATGACCAACCGGCTTATCAACTATGTTGATAACCTTGTGCTTTGGTGAATTCATATAAAGGGGTTAATGGATGATTATCATCCTACCTTCATGCTTGACATTACATGACTTATATGATTATACATGATGGACTTATATTGTATTATATATTAAAATATATACTAGCCGAATTCTTGATGTTAACCGGATTATGGTTATATGTCATGAACATAGGTTACTTTATGTTCGCTCTAAACTCCTCGGTTTTGATTATAATGGGCAAATTAGGACCCATGAAATCACTTAAAAACTTAGTGTCAAAATGAGTATTTAGACAAGATATATGTTTCGTGTACTTATACTTTTGATACTCAAATTCTGAATCTGAACTCTCTACCAAATCTGAATACTTACAAACCTCTGTTTCCCTAGTGTCGGATAACTTCGGTGTTCTCGACTCTCAACGCATCACTCATGTACACGAGATTTATATGCAAAATTGTGAGCATACCCGATCCCATTTTTCCGTTTTACACACTTTGGGTGCAACATGTACATTATATTACAAATTCACTTACTCACGATTAAACTTGTTTACATACATACTCTATCCGTCAAAGACATGATACTTGTTATGTTCTTGTTATTACATGTTATACTCATTCTTGTGCTCTATATGCTCCTTAACTTTGTAAGCCTCCCTTAGCAATGGGAAGAAGAAGAAGAGCCATAAGTAGATGAAGAACAAGACAAAGTAGTACAAGTGCAACTACTCGTGGAAATAACCACTGGGTGTCAGCCCAGTGGCCACCGACACCCATCTTAAAACCTGCAAGGGGGAGGTCGCAAGTTCGATTCTTACCCTGAGCAGACTGGGGAATTCACCGCCAAGGCGCTTGGTCGGGTAGCAAACTGGGGAGGGGGATCCCTTCCGCGGTCAGGGGTACCGTGCATTTATCCTTTTTTTTAAACTACTCGTGGAAATGGGGAAAACAAATAAAAACCAGGGGGAGGGGGCAAAGTTGGACGTAAGATGAGGAAGTAGCCTTGGTTAAATCTTACTTAGATATTTCCGAGGACAAAACAATCTAAAATCAACAAACTAAAAGCACTTTTGGAAACGAGTTATCGCACATTTTAGAATATTACTCGATGGATCTAGCCGAAACATGGATCAACTCACTAAGAAGTGGATGGAATTAAATACAAAACAAATCAATTCAATGTGTGCTACGTACAAAAGGTATATTATTAATCCTTTATTTTGCACTCATATTAGTTTGTTACATTTTTTATTATATATATGTTTCGTGTTTGGCCAAGTGGATCGAATGAGACGGATATCATCAAGGATGCCATAAACGACTACGCAAAACTCTACACAACGAAAGGGTTTTTTCAATTGGCGGCATGGGAGATTGCGAGAAATAATACCAAATGGATTTCAGTTCCATTAATGGATCTTGATGGCCCAATAGGTAATTATGCTGATTCCCAAAAACGAATAAAAACATCCTAACTCGAGGCCTTTGTCATCTTGTTTGGCCAAGTGGATCGAATGAGACGGATATCATCAAGGATGCCTTAAACGATTACGCAAAACTCTACACAACGAAAGGGTTTTTTCAATTGGCTGCATGGGAGATTACGAGAAATAATACCAAATGGATTTCGGTTCCATTGATGGATCTTGATGGCCCAACAGGTAGTTGTGCTGATTCCCAAAAACAAATAAAAAAATCCTAACTCGAGGCCTTTCTCCCAAAAATAAAACACTATTTGAGAAAAAAAAAACCCCTCCTTTACCCGGGCTTGGGACCGACAAAA
The DNA here is from genome assembly GCA_030545235.1 of Helianthus tuberosus. Taxonomy (NCBI): domain Eukaryota; kingdom Viridiplantae; phylum Streptophyta; class Magnoliopsida; order Asterales; family Asteraceae; genus Helianthus; species Helianthus tuberosus. The sequence continues at coordinate 63,969 of JARYGA010053267.1, read as the reverse complement.
TAAACTAAAAGGTTTATTGTTGGCGAAGTTAATTGAATTTTTTTTTTTTGTATATTTATATATTTTTGTATGTGTAAAAATAAGTTCAGCTCAACCCAAATATCATATACAATTTTTTTAAGTTGGAGGCCCTGTTGATTTGGAGGCCTAAAGCCCAAGCCTCAAAATACGTGGGCTTGGGTCGGCCCCAGTGGCGAAGCTTGAAAATTTCCTCAGGGGGATCGGAAGTCACCGGACCTAAAAGTATATACCTAATTTTTTTTATTTTTATAAAACCGGGGGGTCGAAAACGTATATACCTAAAAAATTCTATACAAAACGTATATACATAACACTACTTAGCGAAAAGTTCAGGGGGGGTCGGGCGGCATGGGAGATTGCGAGAAATAATACCAAATGGATTTCAGTTCCATTGATGGATCTTGATGGCCCAACAGGTAGTTGTGCTGATTCCTAAAAACGAATAAAAACATCCTAACTCGAGGCCTTTTTCATCTTCTTTGGCCTAGGGTTGTTCACGAGCCGAGTCGAACCGAGCGGACCTTTGCTCGTGCTTGGCTCATTTACAAACCGAACCGAGCGAAGCGGCTCATTTAAAACCGAGCCTCAAATCAATCGAGCACTTTTTGAGCAAGAAAAATTCCGAGCGAGCGTCGAGCGAAATTCGAGCGATTTGGAAAACCGTGTATGCCCGATTTAAATTTGGTGAGAGAGACAGTGACAATGTTGGGTCTCAAGTTTTTATTTCTTTAAAAATATGCACATTTAATGGCATAATATTTTTCTTATTAATAACAATGTTGTGGCCGACAAGGCGATGATCATATTGCATGAACAATTACGTTGAGAGCAGGAGACGATCGACTTAGGGTAATGACATGAAACATTGAGGCGATGAACAAACTATCTTTTATCGGTTTAGGGTTTAACTTTTAGTTTTAATATTAATTTCTTTATTGGCGTGGTTGGGCTAGTACGTATAGATATAGTTGTAAATTTGTACGTTGTTAACCAAAATCTATTAGAGTGGTACACATAAAACTATAAATTTAATTTATATTTAAGTATATATGTATATACATGTTTATATATGTATGTGTATAGATATATGTATATGTATACTAATTAAAATAATAATTCGAACCGAACCGAGCCGAGCGGACCTTTGCTCATGCTTGGCTCGTTTACAAACCGAACCGAGCAGAGCGGCTCGTTTACAACCGAGCGTGAAATCGAACGAGCATTTTCCGAGCAGTTTCCGAACTAGCGAGCGGCGAGCTATTTGAACGGCCCTAGTTTGGCCAAGTGGATCGAATGAGACAGATATCACCAAGGATGCCTTAAACGACTACGCAAAACTCTACACAACGAAAGGGTTTTTTCAATTGGCGGCATGGGAGATTACGAGAAATAATACCAAATGGATTTCGGTTTCATTGATGGATCTTGATGGCCCAACAGGTAGTTGTGCTGATTCCCAAAAACAAATAAAAACATCCTAACTCGAGGCCTTTTTCCCAAAAATAAAACACTATTTGAGAAAAAAAACCCCTCCTTTACCCGGGCTTGGGACCGACAAAATAAACTAAAAGGTTTAATGTTGGCAAAGTTAATTGAATTTATTTTTTTTTTTGTATTTTTATATATTTTTGTATGTGTAAAAATAAGTTCAGCTCAGCCCAAATATCATATATAACTTTTTTTAAGTTGAAGGCCCTGTTGATTTGGAGGCCTAAAGCCCAAGCCTCAAAAAATGTGGGCTTGGGCCGGCCCCAGTGGCTAAGCTTGAAAATTTCCTCAAGGGATCGGAAGTCACCGGACCTAAAAGTATATACCTAAATTTTTTTTATTTTTATAAAACCGGGGGGTCGAAAACGTATATACCTAAAAAATTCTATACAAAACGTACATACGTAACACTACTTAACGAAAAGTTCAGGGGGGTCGGGCGGCATGGGAGATTGCGAGAAATATTACCAAATGGATTTCAGTTCCATTGATGGATCTTGATGGCCCAATAGGTAGTTGTGCTGATTCCCAAAAACGAATAAAAACATCCTAACTCGAGGCCTTTTTCATCTTGTTTGGCCAAGTGGATCGAATGAGACGGATATCATCAAGGATGCCTTAAACGACTATGCAAAACTCTACACAACGAAAGAGTTTTTTTCAATTGGCGGCATGGGAGATTACAAGAAATAATACCAAATGGATTTCGGTTCCATTGATGGATCTTGATGGCCCAATAGGTAGTTGTGCTGATTCTCAAAAACGAATAAAAACATCCTAACTCGAGGCCTTTTTCCCAAAAATAAAACACTATTTGAGAAAAAAAAAAACCCCTCCTTTACCCGGGCTTGGGACCGACAAAATCAACTAAAAGGTTTATTGTTGGCAAAGTTAATTGATTTTTTTTTTTTTTGTATTATATATTTTTGTATGTGTAAAAATAAGTTCGGCTCAGCCCAAATATCATATATAATTTTTTTTAAGTTGAAGGCCCTGTTGATCTGGAGGCCAAAAGCCCAAGCCTCAAAATACGTGGGCTTGGGCCGGCCCTAGTGGCGAAGCTTGAAAATTCCTCCGGGGGATCGGAAGTCACCGGACCTAAAAGTATATACCTACATTTTTTTATTTTTATAAAACCGGGGGGCCGAAAACGTATATACCTAAAAAAATCTATACAAAACGTACACACGTAACACTACTTAGCGAAAAGTTCAGGGGGGGTCGGGCGGCATGGGAGATTGCGAGAAATAATACCAAATGGATTTCAGTTCCATTGATGGATCTTGATGGCCCAACAGGTAGTTGTGCTGATTCCCAAAAACGAATGAAAACATCCTAACTCGAGGCCTTTGCTTCTTGTTTGGCCAAGTGGATCGAATGAGACGGATATCATCAAGGATGCCTTAAACGACTACGCAAAACTCTACACAACGAAAAGGTTTTTTCAATTGGCGGCATGGGAGATTACGAGAAATAATACCAAATGGATTTCGGTTCCATTGATGGATCTTGATGGCCCAACAGGTAGTTGTGCTGATTCCCAAAAACGAATAAAAACATCCTAACTCGAGGCCTTTTTTTCCAAAAATAAAACACTATTTGAGAAAAAAAAAACTCTCCTTTACCCGGGCTTGGGACCGACAAAATAAACTAAAAGGTTTATTGTTGGCAAAGTTAATTGAATTTTTTTTTGTATTTTTATATATTTTTGTATGTGTAAAAATAAGTTCAGCTCAGCCCAAATATCATATATAATTTTTTTTTAAGTTGAAGGCTCTGTTTATTTGGAGGCCTAAAGCCCAAGCCTCAAAATACGTGGGCTTGGGCCGGCCCTAGTGGCGTAGCTTGAAAATTTCCTTAGGGGGATGGAAGTCACCGGACCTAAAAGTATATACCTACATTTTTTTATTTTTATAAAACCGGGGGCTCGAAAACGTATATACATAAAAAAATTCTATATAAAACGTACATACGTAAAACTACTTAGCGAAAAGTTCAGGGGGGTCGGGCTCCCCCCGGCCCCTTCAATGCTTTGCCCCTGGCCGGCCCTGAGTACATAAAACACTTGGAGGAGATGATAAGTAATAAAACACTTGGAGGAAATAGAGAAGAATCAGGATTTACAAGTTATCGGGCAACCGCGTGAAAATGCCACCTAACCATACAAACCAATTCTATTAGAACGCAAACGGGAAATTTGTACGTAATGGGGTTGTCCAACGGTTGTTTTTATTTTTTTTCATGTTTTCAGTGACTTTTTTTATTCTCCTATATATTAATAACTGAATCAAATGAACAGTAAACTACAAATATAATAAAATATTATTATATACAGTTTTTTTTATAGTTTTATTATCTTAATATTATAATAATTGTTATCTTCTTTACTTTTTAAGTCTGATAAACTTGGTGTTAACCAATACTTTTATCGAAAATACCGGTTCGTTATCGGTACATGAAGGTAAAAACCAGCACCAGTCTGGTACATAAAACGCCAAAAGTCGGTACCTGATTGAGTTTGATAATCTTTTAGTTCGAGAAATTTGGTACTGCTACCCAGTACCATTTGCTCATCCCTGATCACGGGTACCGTACGAACACCAACGGTATCGTACAACTTTTTTTTAGTTTCAGGGGTAGGGATGAGCTCGGTGCCAACTGATATCGAATCGGTATTGGTACCAAAATTACCGGTTCGGTATCGGTATATGAAGGTAAAAACCGGTAGCGAACAAGTACTAAGAACGCCAAACGTCAGTACCGAACTGGTACTTAGGATCTTTCGGTTCAGGAAATTCGGTACCGGTACCCATTACTATTTGCTCATCTCTGACTACGGGCTTCTACCGAACAACATCATTACCATACAACTTTTTAGTTGATTTTCTTTCGGTTATTTTTTAGTGTTTTTTTCTACATTTTCTTTTTATTCTTGTCAGCGATTTCGTGTGCAACGCGCTCGTAGTGATTTCAAACACATATAAACAAAGACTAAATAACAAAATAAGTTCGCCGCAACGCGGCTACGGTTTTTATAACTAGTTCGTTTAATTTTTGTTGTATTTTTAAGTGTCTAAATTTGGATTTCTTCTAGATGGAGTAGAGGCTAGTGCCATTAAAATAATACTTAAAAGGAAAAGATCCAAGTTTGTCGATCTATTTTTAAGTGTCTAATTTTGGATTTCTTCCAGTTGGTGTATAGCTTAATGAAAATAATAATAAGGATGCGTGTAAAGAAAAGATTCCGGATACTTTGATCCGTGAGTGGTTCAACCACTCAACCAATGTTTGGGTGTTATCCACTTTCATGTTTTCAACATGATCACACACTAAAGGGCTTCAATTGCACGATCTTCTTATCATTTAACCAAAGATTTTAGTATGTTGACTAAACAAAACACGATAAACAATTGATTCTGTTCATAGATTCAATGATCATATGTTTATAATCTAACCAACTACAATATTACATACATACATAAATCATAATCACACAATAATATTACATACAATTGATCAAAACATTTCAAATCATCCAAGGAATTCACTAATATTTGTTTTTCGAAACTCTATATGAGTTTGGAGTTGAAACTGAATAATTTCTCTTGTAACTCTTTGAACTCCTTGAATGGGGCAAACAACCAAATCCTGACCTTTGTTCCGGGAAATCAGTCGTCGATGAGGGAAACTCTGATCGGGTGCGTCGGTGAGAAGATCTTTCGACGTTAGCATCAGCTCCGCCGAGAACATGGTAGCTAGGGGTTGAGCCCGCGGAGACGGACCTATAGTTGTTGTGTGGCCTTGGTTTCTTTATGGCATGCAACAGAAATGGGATTAATCCTTCCATTGTTGGATTGATTTTTGAAGAATAGTAAATGGTTTTTGTGACAAATGAAGATCTAAAGTTTAATGATCTTTGTTTGTGTTGATTTGTTGAATGAATGAATGGTTTGTAGGGGTGACATTAGGTTATATATACGAGGATTGTGATTTGTGGGGACACATAGGTTGAAAATAGAGGTACCAAAGAGAGTGTTTGAGGAAACTTGGAGGGTCATGGACTCTTCTACCCTTCTTGATGGGGCAAATTTACATCTTGTACCAGGATCGATCTCATTCCTAGTCAAACAACAACAATAATTAAAAAAATTGTTTGAAAATTTATGAATTCTAACATAGGGTGCATTTATAGACATGTTGATTATGGTTGGTAAGGTACTAGTAGAGGTGTAATGAGATAGCTAGTGTAATGAAGGGTGTTTTGGTAATAAGTAATCCAAGGATTAAAGGAAGCCAAACATGACCATTCTTAACCATGATGATTATAATGATACCACCAACCAAATTGCTAGCAAAGTGGTATTTGGTAAACTTAAAAGTAGTCGTTATCACTTATCTATAGTTACAACTCAAACCTATAGTTAGTCAAAAATGCAATCCAGCTAGTGTAAAATGCGTTTATACTAGAAGATGATGGCCAATGTGTTACAACGCTCATTTAAAAAAAAATGTTTTGATATAATGTATTATCTTCTAAGATACAAACGTGTAAAATAACTCTTGTTCCCACTAATCTATTGTTGTTGATTCTTATCAACCATGGTCCTACTACGAACGTTCTTTATGTATCATTGTTGGTCTTGTGTGGTGTTTTTTTTTTCTTTTCTTCTTACCTCCAACAAGACATGGGAGTTTCAACGATTGACATAATCCCAGGTGAAAGTGGTAATTGTCGGAAAACATGGCGGGGATAAAAAATTTACCAACAGACATTACATGGAGGTCATCGACAGAATTATACCAGTGCCTCTTGTAATACCTCGAGACACGTTGGTACATGTATATAATAATTTTTATTATGATAATGCAAAGTAGAGACAACCTTCAATTGAGTGATGATTGCAAAATAATGAACATGCAGAATATAAATACAAGATGAAAACAAGAATTAAGCCTATAATTAGGTTCTGGAAATCAGGCCAAGAGTGAAGGAGATTGTTAGCTATGTGGCGTGCCGCCTGGTTATCACAAAATAAAGGAGTAGGTCCGGTAGGAGGCATTTCGAGTGTCTCGAGTAGCCATCGCATCCATAGAATTTCACTCACTGCATGTGCCATTGCCCGATATTCTGCTTCCGCCGACGATCACGAGACAACGGATTGCTTCTTGGACCGCCATGACACGGGAGCTCCTCCCAGGAGTAAGAGATAGCCGGTCCTAGACCTTCGGGTGAAAGGGCATCCTAGCCAATCTGAGTCACAATATGCTATGAGATTAGTGCCTCCTTCTTTGGGTATGAGAATTCCTTGCCCCGGAGTGGCTTTGAGGTACCGTAGAACACGATTAGCGGCTTCCATGTGACTTTGTCTTGGGTCGCTGACGAATTGACTCAAGACATTAACTGCATAAGTAATGTCGGGTCTTGTGGCTTGTAGATAAAGAAGTTTCCCAACCATTCTTCTGTATTGATGTGCATCAATCCGTGCCTCTTCATCACATTTGTCGAGTTTCAAATTCTGTTCCATTGGAAATGGACTTGGGCGACAACCGGTCATGCCTGTTTCTTCGAGGATGTCAAGGGTGTATTTTCGTTGACTGAGCACCATTCCTTCCTTGATTCGTGCCACTTCAATACCAAAAAAGAACTTTAAAATGCCAAGATCTTTGATGCTGAACTTGTTATTGAGGAAAACCTTGACTTCTTCAATTATTTTCAAATCATTGCCAACAATAATGACATCATCCACATAAATTAGAGCAGCGAGAAAAACACCCTCACTTTTCAAGGTGAATAAAGAGTGGTCTGCCCCTGTTTGCTTGAAACCGATTCCCACGAGCGAGTTGGTAAACTTTTGATACCAATTCCTCGAGGCTTGTTTGAGACCATAAAGAGACTTCTTTAGCTTACAAACTCTATTATCACCTGGTTTAGCAAACCCTTGAGGTGTAGACGTCTTCGTGCAAATCACCATGTAAGAAGGCATTGTTTACATCAAGTTGATGCATATGCCATCTTTGTTTAACAGCAATGGTTAGAAGTGTTCGAACTGTCACTAATTTTGCCACCGGAGCAAAAGTCTCGTGGAAATCTACGCCTTCCATCTGTGTATAACCTTTAGCAACGAGCCGCGCTTTGTATCTTTCCACGTCCCCATTCGGCTTGTACTTGATTTTGTATACCCACTTAGAGTCAATTGCTCGTTTACCTTCCGGTAAACTTTCAAGAACCCAAGTCTTGTTTTCTTCAAGGGCTTTAATCTCTTGCTTCATAGCTTCTACCCAATGTGGGTCTTGCACTGCCTGCTTATAGTGTTTTGGCTCATTACGCGAGGTAATGGCCGACAAGAAAGCTTTAAGCATATTAGTAAACTTTTCATTATATAATGCGCTAAAGGGTGTACCGTCGAGGACTCTTGATTTGAAGTGGGTTGCGTGTGGTCTATAGATGGTGGGAGTTAAACATCGAAATCTTGGAGATGTCGTGGTTGGATCCTGGTCCGTTTTGGTCTGGGCTCAGACATGTGTTCGGGATCAGGCCCAGTTTCTTCTTCAATGTTTTCTGGACCAACTTCAAAATCAGGCTCAACATAGTTCGGATGTGGGCTCGTTGTGGGCTGTGAATTGGAAGTGGGCTCACTGGGCTCATTGGTATGTGGGGGTGTCTCAGGTTGTTGGGTTTCTGGTTGATTGTCCCAAGAGTGATCAAGGGGGCTTTGGTTGGTTATAGTTTCTTCACAGTAATCCCACTTTGATGGTGGGACAAAGATTTCCTCCTTTTCAAACTTAAGATTTTCAAAAGGGAATATGTCTTCGAAAAATTTGACATCTCTTGAGATGACGATTTTATGATGTTGGGTATCATATATTTTGTACCCCTTTGTTCTTGGTGGGTAACCCAAGAAGATTCTCGGTCTCCCTCTCACTTCGAGCTTGTCTCCTTTGGTTTCGGTATTTTTGTAATAGGCGAGACAACCAAAAACCCTCATGAAGTCATAATCGGGTTCTTGATTGTACAACACCTCATAAGGTGTTTTATTGTTGATGACGGCGGAAGGCATTCGGTTAATGACATAAGTGGTCGTTAGAACACACTCACCCCAAAACCTTGTTGGCAATTTTGCTTCAAATCTCAATGCTCGTGACGTCTCTAACAAGTGCCGGTGCTTCCGCTCAACTACACCATTTTGTTGCGGAGTGTGGGGGCACGTTGTTTCAAGAATTATTTCCTCATTTGCATAGAATTCGAGCATGCGATTCGATGTGAATTCTCCTCCGTTGTCACATCTTACCCTTTTAATGTTTTTCTCGAATTGAGTTTGGACCATTTTGTGAAAATATATAAGGCACGTGCTTGCCTCATCCTTATGTTTAAGGAGAAACACCCAAACGGCACGACTAAAGTCATCTACGATGGTCAAAAAATAGTTTGCACGTGTGAGGGAGGGTGTTCGGTACTTGCCCCATACATCACAATGTATAAGATCGAAACAAGCATGGGTTTTTGTGGCACTAACAGGAAACGGTAATCTTGTAAACTTTGCTTTAACACAAGAATCACAAAAATCTTTAGAGTTCATGGAGACATTTTTAAGAAAATGGAAATGAGGAACTTTAGAATTGGATGTGTGGCCCAATCTCTTATGCCATGTGCTGTAAGTAGTCACCATAGCTTGTCTCTTGGCTCTCACCATCCCCATCCTGTATAGACCACCTTGACAATCACCCACTCCAATCAATTTCCTCGAACGCAAGCCCTGCATAACACAAAATTTTGGAAAGAATGTTATGGCACATTGTAAATCTTGTGAAAGTCTACTAACTGACAGCAAGTTGCATTTAAAATTGGGAACATGGAGAACTTCATTAACCGTCATTCCGTTAGGTAGAGTGTAATCCCCTCTACCCTTTACGGCTATGGCTTCACCATTTGGTATGGTGACGGGTGGTTCATATCTCTCTTTTCTTTTGTTTTTAAGTATGGTTTCATCATATGTTATATGTTCTGTTGCACCGGAATCGACAACCCAATTACCTTCCTCGCCGATGTTACCTGCCATATTAGCCATAGGTGTCGTATCTTCTTTGCCCACGCCTTCTTTCTTTCCAAAGAACTGGATGAATTGTTGGTACTGGAAGGCGGTCATTCCCGGTATCGGGCTTTCCTCAACTTCTGCAAGAGCCGCCTATGGCTTCGGTCTCTCTTGCTTACCCTTACCTGGCCACCAATCGGGATACCCGATGAGTTTGAAGCAACCGTCCTTGACATGACCGTCTTTGCCACAGAGGGTACATCGACTCACATCAGGCTCACTGGAGGTTTTCTTGTGTTTCGGTTTGTAAGTTTGTTTCGCGGAAACGTGTGCTTGAAAAGCTGAAGCTTCGTTTACGACCTTCTTTGTTCCTGTGATGTTTCTTTGCTGCTCATCATCGGCGACCAAGTGGTAAGCAGCAACAAGAGATGGGATGGGCTGCATCGCTAGAATCTGGGTTCGAATAGTACCATACTCGACATCCAGACCCAATAAGAATTCATAAAGTCTTTCTTTATCCTTCATGTCAACAAGCTTCTTTCCTATTCCACAACCACAACCATTACAGCTGCATTTCGGAATGGGTAAGGCTGATTGAATTTCATCCCAGAGAACGCGGAGTTTGGTGTAGTATGCCGAAACGGACATCCCATCTTGCTTGGTGTTTGTCAACGACTGCTTCAACTCATAGGCTCGGGGAGCGCTTTCTTTGCCGAACCGTTCTTTTAAATTGGCCCATATTTCTTGTGAAGTGGAAGCATACTTCACGTTGGTTCTAATCTCCTTCTCCATGGCTGCGTTGAGCCAGCCTTTAATCATTGCATCACACCTCATCCATGCCATATAATCGGATGAATCTTCTGTTGGTTTCTTGACTGACCCGTCTACGAAGCCGATCTTGTTCTTGGCGAACAAGAAGTTCTTCATCTCCTGCGACCAGTCGATGTAGTTGCTATCGGTTAGCACGTCATTAACGTGCATCTGCCTGGGATAATCGGAGGGGTGGAGGTAATATGGCGATTCATAATTCACGGTTTGTTCTTTGGTTTTGCTTCCACTGCCTTCATCGCCTGCCATTGGATACTTTGATTTGTTGTGGCTTTGGTTGTTTTTTTTTTTTTTTAAGATTGCTCTGATACCATAATAATTTTTATTATGATAATGCAAAGTAGAGACAACCTTCAATTGAGTGATGATTGCAAAATAATGAACATGCAGAATATAAATACAAGATGAAAACAAGAATTAAGCCTATAATTAGGTTCTGGAAATCAGGCCAAAAGTGAAGGAGAAATTGTGGTGATTGAGGAGAGATATACGGTTGCCATATTTGTGGAGAGATAACCGATTCTCATTAGTATATAGATTGAGTTTTTTTTTCTTTTGCGCCTCTTGTCATTGCACCACGAGGTGTTGTCCCCTCTTATCTCCACAACCCTAACGTCGTTAGTCTTTTTATCGACGTGTTTGTTGTCATTCTTGCCCAACCATTAGTTGTAGCCTATGGTATCATTGCTTGTAGGGCTGTAAACGAACCGAACGAACACGAACAAGGTCCTGTTCGTGTTCGTTCGTTAAGGAAATAAATGTGTTCACGAACGGTTCATGAACACCTACCGAACGAGATTTTATGTTCGTGTTCGTTCATTAAGGAAATGGGTGTGTTCACGAACGGTTTACGAACACAAATAAATTTGACGAATGCGACGAAGGATAAAGGTGGATGGCCCAGAGAGTAGCACTAGAACTTGAATTCCTTATTGTGGAACAGGGGTCGATCGTATTTGTCGATGTAAATAATAAGAAATGGAAGGGAAATGGTGCATAACCATGGTGAAATAGGGTTTTCTAGTTTAATTCTTAGGGTAATAAAATAAATATAAGTTTAATTATATAAAAGTAAAGATAAAATATATGAAAGTACAAAAATCTTTCATTAAAACACAAACATGCGAACATAAACAAACGCAAATGAACGAATATTCACGAACACGTTCACGAGCACCTTACCGAGAACGTTCACGAATACAATTGAACGAACGAGACATTTGTTCATGTTCGTTCATTTAACTAATCGAACGAAATTCCTTGTTCGTGTTCGTTCGTTTATTAAACGAACGAACATAAACGAACTTCCCGTCGAACGGTTCACGAACTGTTCGCTGAACGTTCGGTTCGTTTACAGCCCTAATTGCTTGCCTTGTTGCCTTTCCTTGCCTAAACGTCTAACCGATATGCAGGGATGAAAATTTTTAATCGAATACCGCTATTGACCGAACATATACAATATGGTATTTGGTTTTGAGTTTAGCTCAGTTTCTGAATCAATATTATGCGGTACGGTACTGGTGTACGACTTTTAATGGTACCGTATCATACAAGATCAAAACCATGTAGACTTTTTCATTATTCTATACTTGCTCAATAATATAGATAAATGCAAATTTTTCACTATTCTATGAAACTTTTTTGGATAAAATATGTATTTTAGACCAACTGTGGATGTTTAGCTTGGCTATTAAACATTCTAACTTACCAATATTAAAAAAGAATACAAAATCAAAAACCAAAGTATAAGGATTAAAGTGTGATTGGCCATAATTTATTTAGTATATATAATCAATCGCCTACTCCAACAGGATAGAGGCTGCTTTACGCCCATATAACAAGTTCACCAAACCAACATAAGTTTAAAAAGTTTAAACATCATTATTAATCACCAAATGCATTGACCTGAAAGATTTTTTTTTTTTTTTTTATAATTAATACCGGGTAGGGTAAGCTGATATAACTTCTCATGGTTATTCATTTATTTATTTGAATCGGTCAATTGAGACATTATGGCTCTTTAAATGCAGCCATGTTTCCAAGCATTTGCACCATTCAATACCGCATCATTATCCTCCAACATAGCCTCTCTCTTCCGAATGTTTCATATGGTTGGTAACTAATTACTAAGGGTGTAAGGTAGTAAGGGGGCTGATTGGCAACTTCCGAATGGGTAAATGTTGAATCTGTAAGGCTATGGGGTGTGGGATAAAGCCCCTCAGGACACGTCAGCGCCACCTAGGATCCACATCAGTCAGTGGGATTTATCACACTTTCTCTTAACTTGCAGGGTGTGGGATAATGCCCCCTATTGAACAAAATTTAAAAAAAAATTTGTTATTGGATGAAATGATGTTGCCCCACCTGCCCCCTCCCTGCTTCCTCGTTACCATGGTAAGATTATGGGGTATGGGGCTTGGGTTGGGGCGTGGGTTGGGGGAAAACGCCCAAGCCACCATCCCGGGTGGGCTTGGGTTTCAAGCCGGGCGTGGGGCGGGTCTAGCAAGCTGACATGGCGGGCTGTGAATGGCCAAACCAAACTAGCCGTTGGGCTAGCCGTTGGGGGCTATTTTAAAAAAAAAAATCCTTTATAAATACCTTACCATATTTATCATTTTTCTCACACAATATCAAACACATAAAACACAATCTTGCCATTAGTTCTTCAAGTTATACTGAATCGTCATCATCATTTGACGATGGTGCGGAAATATTTCTACAAACGATCGCGACAGTGGTGAAAGCTATCGTGGAAGACGAAGAGGAGGAGGAAGAGACTCAACAACCTAAACGCATGAGAAGGTACATCGCTCGTGAACGACACACCGCTAACAATTTGATGGTAAGCGATTACTTCTCAGCGGAACCTAAGTATGATGAAAAAATGTTTAGGCGTCTTTTTCGTATGAGTAGAAACTTATTTTTAAGGATATCTAGAGATCTTGAGGAGAAGTATGTTTATTTCCAACAAAAACCCGATGTAACCGGGCAATTAGGATTTAGTACGTGGCAAAAGGTCACAGCCGCACTTAGACAGTTAGCGTACGGCAATAGTTCGGACATTATGGATGACTATTTAAAAATGTCTGCACGTGTAGCTAGAGAAAGTCTTCACAACTTTTGTTCGTGTATTCTAGAACTTTATAGGAAAAGATATTTGAGAAAGCCCTCGTTCAGTGACATGCAACAATTATTGGAACATCACGCAGATTATCAAGGACTACCCGGGATGCTAGGTAGTTTAGATTGTATGAAATGGGCTTGGGAACTTTGTCCTATCTAATGGCAAGATGCTCACACGAGTGGATTTCACGGGATGCCAGTCATCATGCTTGAAGCGGTTGCGTCCCAAGATCTTTGGATATGGCATGCGTTCTTCGGTATGCCAGGTTCACATAATGATATTACCATCATAAACCACTCGCCCCTTTTCAATGATCGGATAAATGGTATAGGACCCAAAGGAACTTTCTTTGTAAACGGGGTTGAGTACGTGTATGGGTACTACCTAGTTGATGGGATTTACCCAGAGTGGGGGGTTTTCGTAAAATCGTTCACAAAACACGGTACCACAGATCCAAAGAGATTAAAGTTTAACAGGGTCCAGATGGCTGCACGTAAAGATGTCAAGCGAGCATTCGGTGTTTTGAAGAAAAGGTGGCGAATATTGGCAATGCCTTGTCGACTATGGGACAAGGATCAGATTGGAAACGTGATGTACACATGTATCATTCTTCACAACATGATTTTGGAGGATGAAGGTAGAGCGGTCGTTACCTACTATGATGACGATGACCCCCAACCAGGTAACGTAACAGACCAAGATAAAGCGGCAAATGAATTTTTGATCAAGTCAAGGGATATACATCACAACCTTTGATCTGATTTTGGTGGAACATGTTCCAACGATTCCTGGGTTCGAAACCGACGAAGACGACGAAGAATGATTGTTTTTTATTTTGATAATTATTATGTATGTTTATGTAGTTTTAAAAAAATATGTATGTTTATTATTTATGTTATTATAAATATAAATATATATATATATATATATATATATATATTAAAAAAAATGTTGATGTGGCTTGGCCACGCCAACCCAGCCACGCCCAACCCAAGCCCCACCATACCCCTTAAAACTTGGCTTTGGGTTTGTTCTACTTCAACATCCACGTGTCAACTAATGCCCCAACCCAAGCCCCACCATACCCCACGGTCTAAAGCCCCATCAATGGCGCCCCGGTTTAACTAACAGGGTGTGGGGTGGCGCCACCACCCAGGCACCATGGAGGCTAAGATGGCAAGGGTGGCTCCCCCATACCCTCCGGCCTAAAAGGTTTGAACTATTAAGTGTTAAATCAGTAAGATGTCTAAACCATTAAGTGGTAGTATATTTCTTAACCGTTCAAAGGCAAATGTCTAGCCAATTCAGATTAGAGGTCTTAACTATACAGATTCAGTATAATGCTTAACTATTCAGAGACAAATGTCTGAATCATTCAGACATCTGCTCGCGAAACAACATAAGTCGTTAAAACAACTGAACCGTCTAAACTAAAGCAAGTAGTGAGGTTTGAGATTTGAATCGGACGGTTTTGACGTGTTAACGGTTTACCGATATGATCAAAAGTTTGAAACTTGAAACCCATAGTTTAGCTTTTATATTTATCTTTTATTTTTTTAGTATGTGCAATTATTGATATATTTTACTTATACATCACTTTTATCATTTTAAACGTTTTGGAAAGCAAAAATTAAAATAAACAATGGGTTCAAACCGACAATCCACTAAAGTAGTAGTAAAAAAAAGGAGATCATACTTAACAAGTTGGGATTATATTATGATGTGGATAAGGAAGGAGGAAGTAGTGGTTACTAATTTACTAGTGGGTAAATGGATAGAACTAACATCAGCATGATTGTTAAAAAAAAATGATTGTAGTTAAAGTAACTTGTTACAGTTTTTAAATATAATAGATAAGACATTTACATAACTTTCTCAATTTCTCTCTATACAACAAAAACGCATATTACGGTTTTTTAAGTTATAACGTCTTGCCTGTTCTAAAATAATTGCCCTCTTTATGTAGTGATTATAAGTTTTCGTACTCTCTTAAACCAAGGGCGGTTCTATGTGTATGACAGGGGTGATGAGATACCCCTCAACTTTCTTGACGAAGTGGAAAAATTATTTTTTTCTCTATTTTTGTAAAAGAAAGATGAAAGATGAAGTCTGCATTTTCTATTCAGACAAAAATAGACCTAGGTTATATAATTTGTTATGTGGGCCAGGATTTTAAGGAATTTGGGCCGTTTTTTGATTTAGAATAAACAGTGTGTTGATTGTTTTAAATGGGATTTCTACAGGCTGATGCAAGAATGGGCTGTTTATAAATTTTGAGAAGTTGGGCTGATAGTTTTGCAAAGGATTAATTGGGCAGATTATCAGTTAAAAGGCCTGGGCCGGTTTCATTGTATTAAAAAAAATTAGTAAAATTCCCTGAGCGTTGCTATGAGTATTCGATCGATCTTCTTGCTCCGACGCGCAATCTTCATCCATCACATAGTCAATCGGCCTCATACTTAAAAACTTATTCGCTCAATAGTCAATACTTAAAAACTTATTGGCAATATTGATCCATAAAGTCTAGCCCAAATGTGAAATGCTTTGATCCATTAAGTAATAACAATATTAAAAAAAAACTAGTTTATATAATTTAATTCGTTAGGACCTAAGAGCCTTTTTAGGCTCGTCTAGGGCCCTAGATCCTGATGACCAGCGTTGTACCTGAATGTAGGTTAAAAGAAAATCTTTGTTGGATGAATATACGGTAAAAAAAATAGGATATTCTTGAATTTTTCTTCAAGATACGTCAATGCTTAAGGCCAACATCACATATGCGTCTAATAACAATGAAAATAAAGAAAAAAAAATTCAATTCACTACCATGTAAGTTTATTTGTGATAAAACTAAGTGATTCATATGTGAGCTTGACTTAGAGCAATGATATACACGACTAAAAGGTTTCTCAGTTTTTTAAAATAATTATCGACATTAATAATTTGTATATAGGGTTAGGTTCATTTGTGAACAACCCCTTGATAGTGAACTGTGTGAACTAATCCTAGCCCTTGATTATCAATACACAAGTGTAAATCAATTGCTAGGATTTGATCAGGATTTGATGATGAAAATACACTAGTGTATTTTACGATTTAATGATGTAAATCGATGGTCATGATTTGTTCACTCAGTTCACAAATACACTAGTGTTCACTCTAGAACCCCGCCCATTTTATATATGTCATTTTGTCGTGTGTATCAATGACATGTTAGATGTAGTTCCAAACATGTTTACACGCTTAAATAACTTTTCCTTCTGTTCTAACGACATTGTTGTTATTTTTAAATACTTAAAATATATTAATATTATCATCAGATAAATTGATAATTATCTATTTATCTGTCGGAAATTACACGATTACTTACGTATTAAATAAATTAAGTTTAACAATGAAAACAAAACGCTGGAATAGCTCAGTTGGTTAGAGCGTGTGGCTGTTAACCACAAGGTCGGAGGTTCAAGCCCTCCTTCTAGCGTCATAAGCTTTAACTTTTTTTCACTATTTAGTCATTTAGTTAATCGTCAACTATTTTTATCATTCAATCAATCATCAACTATTTTTGTCATTCAATCAATCATCAACGATTTTTGCCATTTAATTTTCAATACTTCTAGAAGAATCAGCCATTACTTAAATTTTTTATTCTTTTTGAGTATTGTTGTCATTTAATCCATCTCAAGTTCTCAACTATTTTTGTCAATCCACCACCTATGATTTAGTGGTATGGACTATGGAGATCTGGGTTCTTAATGGAGTTTCAAATTCAATTCATATTTGGGTATTTTGGTGGATTAGGCAATAATGAATAGAACCTAACCTTCAAGCAGAGGTGTCGGGCTCTATTCTGAGCTCACTCGGGTTTTCGTCCCATCGTGCGTTACCTCAGAAAGTTCTGCTCTTGTAGTGGCACAACGACTGTCAAATGGCAGCCGACGGTATGGTTAACCAGGGAAACACACAAGCCAAACTCTGAAGTTAGCGTAGACCTGATTAAGACAACATAGTCTGGCCGGAGTGGGGCAACGGGCCTCTCCAATTTGAAGAGTTCGGTAGCCTAATACAAGAAAGCCGTTGTTCTAATACAAGTTCTCAACTATTTTTGTCAATCCACCACTTATGGTTTAGTAGTAGGGATTAGGGAGACCTGGGTTCTTCAATAGAGATTCAAGTTCAATTCTCATTTGTGCATTTTGGTGCATTAGGCAATAATGAATAGAATCTAACCTCCTTGCAGAGGTTTCAGGCTCTATCCTGAGCTCACCCGGGTTTTCGTCCCATCGTGTGTTACGCAAGAGAGTTTTGCTCTTGAAGTGGCACAACGACTATCAAGTGGCAGCCGACGGTATGGTTTTCCAGGGAAACACCCAAGCCAAACTCTGAAGTTAGCGTGGACCCGGTTAAGACAACATAGTCTGAACGAAGTGGGGCAACAGAGCTCTCCAATTTGAAAAGTTCGGTAGCCTAATACAAGAAAATCGTCGTCAGGGGCGGACCCAAGTTATGGGGTGGGTGGGCGGCCGCACCCCTTGAAAAAAAAAATTTAGTGGTATTTTTTGCGAAAAATCCAGACCGCACCCTTTGAAAATTTTCGTCCGCACCCCTTAGAAAAAAATGTTAGGAATTTATGTAAAAAAAAATTGTGAACACAAATTGAAACCCGATCAAATTATGTAAACAAGTCAGGCTACTAACCCCTTTAATAAAACTTAAATTCAATCCATCAAGCCCAATAACTTAATACACATTCAAGCCCAACCCAACTACTAGTTTTGTTAAACAAACCAGTCCACATAATAAAAAAAACCCAAATCGCTGCCACTTGTCAGCGACTCCCGTCCTCCCTCTGCCTCACTTCAGCGCCCAGCGACAGCATAATTCCGGCCGGGGACTGCAAAATTTCGGCTGCAAACTGGTTAATTCAGGCCACCCCTGACAAGTACATGTTTTTTACTAGGGCATATAATAATTACAAGGGCTTGAAATTCAAAATTTTGGTTGGCAAACATGTTTGTTGATTATATGATTGTTGGTTGGCAAATAATAATTACTAGGGCTTGAAATTCAAAATTTAAATTGAAAATTAAGGAACATGGGCTTTGGCTGAACACTTGAAGATCCTTGTTTATTTTGTATGTGATAGGATTATGAATGAATGAGTAGGGAAGTTATGTCGCGATTTCTCAAGAGGAAAGGGGTTGAACCACTTTTTTTCGCCGGATTATTCTAATTAAAGACCAATGTATGTTATAGATAAGTTTTTTTGTTCTTTTATTGAATGATTAAAAGAAATAAAAGTAGGGATGGTTTGAACTTTGATGTTTTTTTGTTTGTTAATGTGATAGGAAGTTAGGAACTAGGGTTTGATTGTTTGAGAATTGAAATGGACCCGACCCGCTATGAAACTTTGTTTGTTTGTTTTTACTTGTTTTACATGACCCGACCCGATCCGACCCGCTATGAACCGATTTTTTTATATAGCTAGGGGTCTAAAATCTTTAAAAAATTTCTGCACCCCCAGGAAAAAAATCCTGGGTCCGCCACTGGTCGTCGTTCTAAAAAAATAAAAAATAAACTATTTTTTCCATTGAATTTTGAATAATTCTAGCAGCATCAGCCATTACTTGTTGCAAACTTAAAAGAGTTTACATGCAAACCATGCTTTACTTGTTTTCCACTTGATACCACCACAGTAACATTCTCCCTCTTCACGACCTCCCACACCGGTCACCACCACCTCCCCACCGCTCCTCACCGCCACCATATGTCAGCAATTTTTTTATACATATGGAAAAATATTTGAAATGTTTATTTGTAACGCCCCAAAAATCCAAATGTTATATATTCGAAATATGTCCTTATGCGTTATATTATGAAATAAATAACTAGGCTGTGTAACCTAGTTAAGCGCATGGTAAAAACTATCAAAAGAGAAAAGTAGTGCCAAATATGTGTTAGAAGTAAACTCGAGGGGTTAAAGTGGATAAGATGAAAGTTGATTTACTAATTAAAAGAAATCAACACACACATCGTGTGTGTTCGAGAAAGAGCCATGAGCTCCATGTGAGCTCCACAAACCCTAATCATGAAGATCATCAAATCGGAAGGCAAGATGAAGCTTAAATCCATAACCGAACATGGATTAATGATCACCAACACGAGGGGATCATAAGGTATGTCTTAAATTTAAGATTGGTGATCATGTGTGAAGTGGGTTATGTTCAAATCCGTGAGTTAATATGAAATTAATCATGTACAAGGGTTAGAATCATCGTGTAGAACACGGGTTACGTACGGTTTGTGTTAATTTGATGATTAGAGGTGAAACCCGTTAGTTAGGGTGAAGATGATGACTAGAATCACCTCCCATGTCCGAGCCTTGTTGAAAGATTGATGTATTATGTGGGTATGATGAATTCTTGTTAGATGAATTAGGAGAAATATGATGATGATATGTTTGATGTTTATTTGGGAATGATCCATGATGGTTAGTAGTAGGTTTTGATGGGTTATGTATGAGTTTAGAAGATTTATGCATGAGTTAGTTGTACGTTATGCTTAAAAGGTAGTACGTACATCGAGTGTATGATAAAATGTATATAGTGTCGTCCGTATAGTCGATTATGATGTTACGGGTATATGTTGATAAGTCGATAGTTACATATGGTTAATAGTTGACTTTTGAAAGTCAACAAGTATAAGAAACATGATTTAACTCGTTGTGGTAAAAGCAGGATTATAGGAAGTCGTTTGGGCATGTTATGTTAATATGCGTTAATTGTGATTACATGATGATGTACATGTGTTGGAAAGGATATGAAGTTGATTATATGTTTTATTCTTGTTAGAAATGACTAAGGAAAGTTAAGTGTGAAATATGCGATTGATATGATTGTTAACATGTACAAATGAGCATGCTAATAAGAACGTGATTTCGATGAAATGAAAGTATAGGAATCACGACGAGACGGGCTCAAGCATGAGGTGTTAACGGGTCAAGAAAAGGCGAGGAATCGGATACGAGCACGGACGCATAAGGTAAGTGATTTCCGTAATCACTTCTTAGTTCGATTAAGTAATAAAGTGTTTTAATTAATTAAACATGATGTTTGAGGTCAAATATGTGTTGAAGTCTTTCGTCGTAAATGATGGGATTAAAGTTGACCAAAATGCCCTTGATGGGTATTTTGGGGCAAACGATCTTAAAAGTAGTTTAGAAGCAAGTTATTCGATTAGTGTAATTTTTTGGACAAGTATGGAAGTGGGGAGTATGGTTTGGTTAGTCATAGACCAATTAATGCGCGAATACCCTTAATGGGTCAAAATAAGCATATGAACGATAATGTGTTAAGAGGATGCAAGACATCCAAGAATTTAGTAATTTATGATAGACGTCACTGATATTATTAGGTTTATAAGAGGTTATGGTAAAACAAACAAGTTATGTTGATGTATGCATGAACGGGTCGAAATTTGGTAAGAGGGTAGTAAGCCGAAGAGTTAAAAGTCTGAAATTTTATTATGTCGGATGTTGGATTTTAATTCCATTAGATGGAGAATTAAATTACGGACGTATAGGAAAAAGAATCGGGTAAAACGTATCAAAAATGAGAGAGTTATGCTTGTTTCCGTGAAACCGGATCGTGCTGGGAATATGCAGCAACCAGCTGCAACTGTTCTGTGAAAAAGGGGCCTAGGCGTCACGCGACGCCCCTAGGCGTCACGCGACGCCCTTAATTCCTGCAAAATTTATGTTGGTTGTTGCTTGACCCATGTAACTTGTTTAAACGCGTTTTAAGCTACGTATGACTAATTTAACTTACGTTTTATGAGTATGTATGTTTGTATGTATGTAGGCAGGTATGTATGAACCTGTGTAAGTATGTGGATATGTATGTATGTATGTATGTATGTATGTATGTATGTATGTATGTATGTATGTATGTATGTATGTATGTATGTATGTATGTATGTATGTATGTATGTATGTATGTATGTATATATATGTTTTTATGTATGTAAGTAGGTATGTATGAACGGATGCATGTATGTAGATCGGTATGTTAGTATGTAAGTATGTACGAGGGTAAATGCGTAGGTAGGTAAATAGGTATGTGGGTAGGCATGTAAGCAAGTAAGGATGCACGTATGTAAGTATGTACGGCTGTATATTCGAAGGTACGTATGGTATGCAGGTTTTCAATATGATTGAATATTGATGTTTCTAATGATGTACCTCGGGTATAAGATGTAATGCAGGTATGATGCTGAAGTCTCACCACGGATATTATGACTAGATGGAAAGCTGGGATAAAAAGAGTTAACGGAATGGAAAGTACACGTGAATAAATCTTGTATGTTATAATGCGTACTAATGTTATTAATTTTGTGTGGTGAGCGCAGGTAGTACGAGTCATGAGGATCTTCAAGGAATAGAGATCGAAGATCGAGTAACGAGATAGATTGTACGGGAACGTTGGTGTATGAAATTTAGAAAACCCATGGTATATATTTAATTGTAAATGAGTTGGTTGATGACTTCTTGAGAAAAAGTTGTCTAAAAATGAAGATTTAAGTAAGTCAAGGTAAATATAGGGAAAGAATTTTTTTGGTATAAACTTCCGCTGCGACTTTTAGTCAAATACGTATTAGGGTCTTACATTATTGGACTTAGATTATAGATACTAAGGGATGGGAAAATTTAATTAACTGCCACATTGACTTTGACTTTGACCAAGATTAGAAAGTATCCTGGATCTTAGTCTCCAAAATGACTTGGGCAACGACATCACATTGACCCGAATACCCGACCCATAAAATAGAAAGAATCTTTCTGCACGTATTCTTTATAGCAAAAGTCAAGCCAATAGGACCACCACTCCACTAGACTTAACAACACAAATAAATGGTGCACCACTTTTAGCTATCAACACTCTCAGCCTCAAACGTCTGATCAAGCACCTTTGTAGTGAAGAGTTTACCCACAATCATTTATACCCGTTTTAAATGATTAGGTTTTGGGTTGTCATGTCTAAGTATATAGCCCATTCAATCAATAAGCGGGATACGTTTAATCCATTTTATTGGGTCATGTTTCGATTGACCTGTTTAACCATTTTAATTAAACAAGTCAACATGTCAACTTGTTTAACCTATCTATTATTTTGTAAAAATATCACATTTGTAGTGAAGAGTTTATGAACTCCTTTTCAATTGCAAGATTATATATTGTGGGTTAGATATAGTTTTAGATTAAAATTAAATATTATAAATAATACTAAATATCATAATATTATGAGTAAACTGCAATTTTACACCCTGAGGTTAGGGGTCATTGGCATGTCTACCCCCTCCCCCTAACGAAATAATTGCAATTTTACCCCCCACTGTTCACTCTTATGTTGCAACCTTACCCCCTGTTAACAGTCAACGTAGTTTGACCCTTATAGGTGAGGGTATTTTGGTAATCTTACCCCATATTATATTATTATTATTATTATTATTATTATTATTATTATTATTAAAATCCATATAACCTAAAGTTGGGGGGTAATTATAAGCGGAGAAAACGCAGAAAGATGAATCATTCAGATGGATTCGATGATAAGGTTTCCTTTCTTTTTATTTTTATTTTGTTTTTTAGGGTTTATCTATTTGTTAAATTTGCTTGCTGTAAACTTTGATTTTTGGGGAATTTGTAGCTGTGTAGATTGTATACACCAAAATTTTAGGGCTCTTTAGCTTTTTCAAGAAATTCAACTTTTTCGATTGACTTTAAAACATCTGATACCAAAATTTTAGGGTTCTTCAATCTCTTTAATTTCAGGAACAAAGAACTTCATTCTCGATAGAGGGTTTATCTGTTTGTAAAGTCAATTTGTTGAACTTGCTTGCTGTTTAGTTTGATTTTTGGGGAATTTGTATCCATGAAGCCATCAAGTTACTGAATACAGCAGCAGTTGATTCTTGGTTAAACGATTAAACAAGTTCATCATCATCAGCAGCAGCACACAAACCCTAGCCACCACTCCAACTTCTACATCATCAAATAACCCAGATCTGGAATAGGAACCACTGTAGGCGGCTAGGGTTAGGGTTTGGAATAGGAAAGAGGTTGTGGCTGAGTTGATGGTGGCGGTGGTGAGAAAGGGGAAGGAGGTGGTGGCTGAGTTGATGGTGGCGGTGGTCAGAAGAGGAGAAGGCGGTGGTGGTGGAGTTGATGGTGGCGGTGGTCAAGGTCGGAGATGCAGGCGGCGTTGCATCTCATTTACACCTCCGGCGGTGGTCAGAAGATGATGATGATGAAGAATGAACTGCTGCTGATGATGATGATGAACTTGTTTCGTTGATTTTGTGATTTGTGTTGTGGATCTGGATTTGTTGCTGCTGATGATGATGAAGAACTTGTTTCGTTGATTTTGTGATTTGTGTTGTGGATCTGGATTTGTTGCTGCTGATGATGATGAACTTGTGTGGTTCTTTCAAACGTAAATGAACTGATCTGGGTTTGGAATGATGATGATGATGATGATGAATAATGAACTGATCTGGGTTTGGACTGCTGATGATGATGATGATCTGGGTTTGGAATGATGATGATGATGAAGAATGAACTGATCTGGCAAAAACGTTTGAATATGATGATGAAGAAGCACACAACGATTAAACGATTGAACTGCTGATGATGATGATGAAGAATGAACTGATCTGGGTTTGGAATGAACTGATGATAATGATGATGATGAATTTTTTTTTATTTTGTGTTGATTCTTGATTTTTTATATAATTTTAATAAGACAGGGGCAAAAACGACTTTTCACACATTATAACAGTAAAAACAAACGTTGACTTGACAGAATCTGTTAACAGGGGGTAAGGTTGCAACATAAGAGTGAACAGTGGGGGGTAAAATTGCAATTATTTCGTTAGGGGGGGTAGACATGCCAATGACCCCTAACCTCAAGGTGTAAAATTGCAGTTTACTCTAATATTATATACCAAATGTGTGGGTAAAGATCAAATAGGAAGTTAATTTTCTCTAGGAAGGATAGGAAGCCATAGGATTATGACATGTGGCAAATTTTAAAATAAAGAGAAAGGGTATTTTAGTCAATCCAACTCCTTCTTCTTCCTTTTTCAAAACCCAGTAAATTCAAAAACCCATCATTTTCAAAATCCACCATCTTCAACTATTTCTTCACTTTCTATCTCAATAATCACTACATTATAGTGCGATTTTCATCACAAATCAATGATTCAGAACCCGATCAACGTGTTCTTCAGCTTTTTTTGAAGAAAACCCAGTTTAATTTCATAAAAAAATATCGTTTTTTCCGGTGATTTTGGAGATAATCACTCGATTCGTTCGATTGCGAGCGTTGATAAGTGTTTCTATCATTCAAATTCCGTCAATTGATGAAGAAATCGGCTTCGATCCATGTAAGAAATTCTTTAATTTCATTTTCATGATGTGGGTTTTTGATTTAGTCATTGCGTTTTACGATCTTTGCGGGGGTCCGGGGGCGGCAGCCCCCGGTAGCGGGGTCCCAGGGGCGGCAGCCCCTGGCGGGGTCCAAGGGGCAGAGCCCCTGGCTGGGGTTGAGAAATAAGACAGTTCACAGTGACAGACAGCTATTGCGTTTTAGAAAAAAACACATTTTTAAGTGTTTTTAGTCATTGTGTTTTAGGTAAAACATATTTTTTAGGTGTTTTCAGTCCATTGCGTTTTAGAATAAGTCATTTTTAAGTGTTTTCTGGCCATTGCGTTTTACATATAAGACATTTCTTTGTGTTTTTGGTGCATTGCGTTTTAGGTAAAACACTGTTTTATGTGTTTTCAGTCCATTGCGTTTTAGAAAACAGACATTTTAAGTGTATTCTGGCCATTGCGTTTTACAAATAAGTCATTTTTTTGTGTTTTTGGTGCATTGCGTTTTAGGTAAAACACATTTTTATGTGTTTTCTGGCCATTGCGTTTTACAAAAAAGTCATTTCTTTGTGTTTTTTGTGCATTGCGTTTTAGAAAAATGTCATTTTTTAGGGTTTTTTTTTCATTGCGTTTTACGATACTGGGGTTTTTTCTATTGCGTTTTACGCAACTGGGTTTTAAATTTTTTTTTTCAAAATATAGCAATAGTATACTCGTTTTAAAGATAAAAAAACGCTCGTTTTTTTGGTGCAATTTTTATAAAAAAATAATGTCGTATGAAAGAGTTATTAACGTTTAAAAAATGGGGGGGAATTGGAGGAGAGAGAAACTATTGGCTTGGATTGACTAGATTGCCCCTGAAAAATGTCACGCACCTCTTTTTTTACTTTCAATTTCCCTGATTTAATCTTAGCCCTTGATTAAGTAAATGGATGGTCAAGATCACTTCCTAGCATTCCTAGCCAAATAAACTTCCTATTATATCTCCACCCCCAAATGTGTTCCACATTGTAAAAAAATAATACTGAATATCATAATATTAAATACCAAATGTATTCCACATTGTATTAAAATAGGTGGATGTAATAAATTTATTAAAAAAGTTGAACGTTTAGGGAAACCAAATATGTTTTCTTCTTTAAAGAATCTTAAGTGGACTAACCTTGTTTAATTTAATTTAATGAATATAGCATCTTTCCATGTTACAAGGTTGTCATGGTAGATGGCTTTTGGAACGAGATTCATGTTGGAAGTTCTAATTCTTTATCAAGGATAACAATAAGGCTGGTCGGCATGGGGTACGTCCCCGGATCATCTTGGGACGGCGACGGTCCAAACACCGTGCCGCCCCCCCCCCCCCCCCCCCGCGTCCCGTCCTGATCGTCCGCAGCTAGACGTTTGCGACGAACCATTAATGGTGGGGCCCATGCCAAAAGTGACCGTTAAATCAAAAAAAAAAAAAATCAATTTTTTTTTTCAAAAAGTAACGGTAATATTATTAATATTTATAAATTTCAATTCCATTTTCACTTTCATTCACCAAACTAACCACAACAACTCATCTCTCTCTCACATAATTTTTATAAATCTTCTTCCACTTTTATAAACCTTATACTTTAGCATGGATCCTTTCAACAACCCGACCAACCCGAACAATCCGTATAACCCGACGACTCCCATCAACCCGACCCAACCTAATGTTTTCTCGGGTCCGGGATATTATCCGACGTTAGAACCGAACCAATTCTCGCAATACTCATCAAATGCGTTTGCATCATTCCAACACTCGCCAAACCAATTCGCTCAATTTTCTCAAAATCAAGCCCTACAACAAATGATGATGCGGGGTGCTTATAATTTCCAACCGAACCCGACACCACCCGTTCAACAATCCTTTCAACAATCCGAACCCGACGACGATGTGGAGGTTGTTCCCGAAACCCAACCGCCTAAAGGAAAAGGAAAACGAAACAAAGGCAAGAAAGTGGTGGGTGATGAACCGTCCAAAGCAAAGGGGCAAAGGTGGACGCCAATCGAAGAAGAAGCCTTAGCGAAGGCCTACATTGGCACGTCTGACAACCCGGTTAAAGGTTCGTATTTTTTTATAAGTTTAATTTGTTTTTTTTTTTTTTTTTTTTTTACTTCACATTTCGTTTTTTTTAATTCTTTTAGAAATTGTTTTTTTTGTTATTTATAGAATTTGTTTGTTTTTTTGTTTATTACTTACTTTAACAGTGGGTTTTTTGTTTGTTTTTTATAGAATTTGTTTTTTTTATTTACTTTAACAGTGGGTTTTTTTAAGTCTTTTAAAGTTTGTTTGTTTTTTTAAGGTTTATTTATTTACTTAACACTCTATATATTTTGTTTTTATAGGTAATAACCAACCGGGTGAAGGGTTTTGGGCAAAGGTTTTGGCGAAGTTTCTCGAGTATATGGGTCAAGGCGAGTATCGAGATGTCGATTCGGTCTCAGCAAAGTGGCGGAAAATGAACTCGCTCATCAATAGGTTTTGCGAGGAATATAATAAGTTATATACAAGTGACCGTCGTAGCGGCATGAGCGACGACGATGTATTTAGAGAAGCGTTGGAGAAGTATAAGTCGAACAATAGTAATACCAGTTTTGCTCACGTTCGCGCATGGATGGTTGTAAAAGACCAACCAAAATGGAGGCCGATCCCCAACGAGGTGGCGATGGCGAAACGGCAAAAAACATCGGAAACGAGTAGTTTTAGCGCCGGTGGATCGGACGCGAGGTGTAACTTAAACTTAAATGATGACGTCGCCTTTGACGAAGAGGAGTACGCCGTACATGAGCCGGAGCGTCCACCGGGCCGAGACAAATCAAAGAAGGAGCGGGCCAAGGGGAAACAAAAGGAAACGGTGGACCCGAACATGGTTGAGTTTATGGAACACTTAAAAGTGTACAATGACGTCACGGCCCAAAAGACGAAGGCGAAGGACCGGTTCGCGGAAGAAAAAGCTCGTGTAGAGGAAGAAAAGTTACGCGAGAAGGTGCGGTTGTCGAATGAGAAAATCCGAATTTCCGATGAAAAAATTCGGCTCAAGGAATGGGAGATAATGATGATGAATGTCGAGGACGAACCCGAGCCGAAACGTTCGATGTTGAAAAAACTTCAAAACGACATCATGAAGAAGCATAATATTATTTAAGTCTATGTTTTTTTTAAGTCTTTGGTTTTTTTTTTATTAACTTTATGTTTTTTTTTTATTAACTTTATGTTTTTTTTATGTTTATGTAATGTGGTTTTAATATTAATGAAAATATTTTGTTACTTTATTTGTTAAATGTTAAAAAAAGTGGAAGATTAAAAAAAAAAAAAAAAAAAAAGTGGTGGAGGATGATGACTAGGACCAACTTAACCATGCCCTCTAGTTTTGGAGGATGGACCAATCTTGGGAGGATGATGACGTGGCGCATACGTGGCGGATCATCCTCAAGGATGATCCATCAACCATACCCATTAGCCTAAATAATAACAAATACATCACTATCAATAATTAATTTTGTTTCATTATAAATGTTTGTGTAATAATAACGATAATAATAATAATAACAATAACTAATTCAATATTTCAAGTAAGAAAAGCATGTTATGGTATTTGATCAACTAAACAATAGTAAACATCAGCATCAAACAAAACAAAAAAGTCAGTCACTGATCTAAAAAAATTTAAAATATATTTGGGTTGGTGTTACATTAACATTATGTTGGTATCGTATCTATGTTGAATTTATGCAAGCTATTAAAACAAGTAAATCGATTTAATTAATATTTAATGATAAGATAAATGTGCGTTATGTAAAACTTTGGATGTATTATCTATACTATATTATAAAGCATTTCCTTAGGGACTTCTTAAAATTTAAGAGGTACATGTAGAAATGCTTAATGTATAACACACAATGCATCTATTAACTACTTTTTAAGGGTAAATATGTCTAAAAACCAACCTATTTAATCCAAAGAAACTCAAAAGTTAAGAGGTATTTTTAAGAGTTAATGACATTCCAGTCAAGAAGTCAATGTTTTAAGTTATTGATATAAAAATAATTAAATGCATAGGAAATAAATTAATTAAATAATAGCAAAAGAAAACTGATTTTCATAATTCCTCCTTTATGAATTATTATATCATGTGTTTCTATTTCGATTGGTTTTCCTTTGAATGACCCTACAATTAATTATCAGATATAGTTTCTACCCTACAATTAATTAAATATTGATTTGTTTTAAATGGATTATAATAATATGAATCCGAGAGGACTATAACTGCTACCCTTTTCATATGTTGTAATCGGTATCCGTCGTAAATGGGAATAAAAAAAAGTCTTTCGTTCAGTGTATAAAATCCTACGCTAATCTAGACGTCTTTGATTAGAATGCAAGTCATTGCACGACACATATTCAAAGCTTTAGAAACAACGTACAAGTCTCGTTGGAACTCCCGTTTGTCTGCATTTTTGATTTCGTTGATCCGCAGCTTGCATTAAAAATTAAGGTAACCAATCCACCTCGTAACTTCGTTTCACTTATTAAAAAAACACTAACTTTTATTTGTTTGAATTGTTTGAAAAGTCGATAAATCAAACGATGAATATCGCCTTCAGTTACCACCTTAGGAGGCATTCCAAGACGTTTTACCATCATGTCTGGTGTATCATCTGGATCGTTTTAGACTAAGAACCACCACCCTGAATCCACCGTCAACAGTCACGGAAGCACCACCACTAGAAACCAACCCCTTACCAGTAACCGGCTCGAACACCTACTTTGAAGCTTAAATTTCATCCACGTCAGTCTGAAGAGTGACATATCTATAAAAGCCACACCAATATAGATCGACAGTACAATGAAAACTTAGTTTGGATATCTGGCTAGATGCAGATGATAGAGCAGCATGGTATTTTATTTTTTATTTTTTCTTGTTGGCTTCTTTTTATTTACAACTCAAGGGATGACTCAGAAACTTTTTTTCATTTTTCAAGTAGTTGCTTTGTCATTGAGTCTTCTGGCCTTGCCACTATCCTTTGCTCTTCAGTTTTGGCCCATAGTACTGAGTACAGACCAGTTATTATCAACACTGCCCCTAACAATCTATGGCATAATGCTACTCAAGTTGAAGAATAACTAATGTCACAAAAGAATTTATATATGTTATAAGTGATCTTGCATTTGTGGTGTTAACAGTTAATATATAGTTAATATATGATGTTTTACACCTTATTCATTGGTAGTTTTCTGTTCTTGAATAATCTTATCTGGAAGCTTATTATTTTCTTGATGATTATTACTTTATAATTTATTGTGTAAATCACGAAGATCGATATCATAATCAAAGTTTATGTTTATTGAAAGTGAAACTGGGTTATGATAAAAAAAATATAAGTAAATAAAAAAGGCATCACTAATCATTAATATTTGAAATAATTAACATTTTTTGAAGTTGAAAAGTAGTTCCTTTGACTTAAAAAGTAAAAGTCTGCCTCTTTATTTAGAACGAGGTCAAACACTAATGTGTTACCTAACATCATAGAACCTAAAAATATGTGTTACCTAACTTACATTAATCATTTGAAGAGGTGTTAAGAATCACTCACAATATCCAATAGTCGACGTACAAAAAAAAAGGAATACAGATGATCCATCAAAAATAAAAAAAAATCCAACTGGTTTATATGGCCCTACACCGAACCGTCCTATACATATCTTGTTTGTCATCCCGCCGCATCGCGCGGGCTCCCCACTAGTACTATTATTATGTATCATTATAAAATTTAAAAATAAGAGAATCCAATATTTGACCACTTGGTTTAGGTTTTAGACGGGTTTTATTCTTTCTAGCCACATAACATTCTCAACTATAAATTTGCATATCGAGCTCATCCCAAGCTATCTCGTTTTAATATACATGTATTTTAATAAACTTTTGTGTACAAACATATAATTCAATTAAATATTTTCAATAATTAATTTTGTTACATTATAAGTGTTGTATTTAGTATATTTGTGTATACAAACATATAATTCAAAAGACATGTATAGGAAGTGTAGTCGAATAGGAGAGAGGGCGCGAGAGAGAGGTCACAGTCCAACGGTTCTGTTTGCATGTTTTATGAGAGAGGGAGGGGAGAGGAAGATGGATGAATTGTGAGGGAGGAGGCTAGTTCGTGTGGCACTTTACCGAGGATGATGTGTTGATCCATAAACACTTTCGATTGTTTTATGCTCTAAGTGTTAGCAAGTTTTACATTGTTTATAGAGTAAATTACACTTTGTGTCTTTTATGTATAGCACAAATTTTGAAACGTGCCCTTAAAAGAACAATTTCAGATTATGTCAAAATCACTATGTTTTGTAACACTTTATATCCTTTTAAGCAAACCGGGTTAATTATATCAGTTAGGTTGAACTGGATCAGGGGCAAAAGTGATATTTCATAAATAAATACATCAAATCCCCTTTATGGTTACCCACCCCATTTAACCAAAATTGAAGATCCGTTCCTTTCTCACTCTAAAGAACTCTCTCTCTCTCTCACACACATACACACACACCCTTCTCTCTGTTACCACCTCTACCAACAACAAGCCACCACCATCACTACCTGCAAACACTGACCCCGTATCCACCTCCACCAATCGTCGCCATGACCACCTGCCCCTCTTGCCCTTACGTTTATACTCCAACAATAAAACCATATCCTAATATCATCACAGAACCCGAATTTATCCATAGAAACTTCAAATCACCAACACGTTCATTACACTAATCGCCGCCATAACCACCTGCCCCATTGCTGTTATGGAGTTCTTGTTTGGATGTTGATAAAGTGGTTGTGATGGATGGTGCTGATGGAGACGGAAGGGTTTGGAAAGATGTATAGAAACATGTATAACATACCGGTTGTCATGGAAAACTTCACAGGAACTCTAAACGTGATCGGACCTTCAACAGTGGTGTGGTGGTGACCGACGAAGATGGGTACGGTGGGTGGAGACAGCGACGATGGTGATGGTGTCTGATCTCCCTTTATCTTTCTCACGTTTTTCCGATGATAAACAACATCTCCGACCAAAGTGGTCTTTTTTCCCAACGATAAATAACACGTGTTCGGATCCAGCGGCAGAGGAGCTCCGACCAAACTCCGATGAGTGATTCGATTCAGATGCTTTTGTTTTGCTTAGATCTGTAATGTTTAATGTTGTTTTTGGCACATTCGGTGAGTTTTGATGGTGTATGTTGATGTTTTTAGTGGGATATGACGAAGATGGTGTTTCGGCAAGTTTTAGTGGTTATGAATAAGATGGTGTTCCGGTCAACTTCCCAATGACACCGGTAAGATACTTCTCACAATCAATCTGATTTTCTGATTACTAACCCTTAATCAAGTGTTTGGTGTTTAAATTGGGTGAAATGAAGATTACTAAGGGTTGTGATGGTGTGTACCGGCGAGTTTTGATTCTCCAGGGAACACGAAGAATTCTGGAAATTGATGATTCGTTTTGTAATTTACATTTAATCAGAAGATATGTAGAAAGAGAAAAGGTGTGTTGTAAGACCCGTACCAATAAAACGTTCAAAGTTTCATAATTTATAAAAGTTGCGATAACCCAAAATGGATATATTTAAAACTTAATTAAAATACACTAGAGTCTTAAAACAAAAAATTGAATTTGTCATGAGTTAAATAACTTTAACAAAACGGAAGCATATATCTTGGTTCGTGTTCGGATGTTCGTAGGACTTGATCTTCAACCGAAGCATTAATTTGAAGTTATCATCGTATTCCGAGGTTGTTTGATCCTATGGATTTACTAAGTTGGTGATGTATTTGGGAGTGGGAACTTTGTAATTCTCATTATCAATACTCTTAAAAACCAAAGTCTAGGGGTTTTCCAGCTAACCAAGTTGGTTGTTTGCGATTACTTATGCTCAATGAAAATGGTTAGTGACTGATTTGAGAGATTTGATGGGAATGTTGATTACTATGTTTATAGCTATGATGATTAGGGTTATGGTGGTATGTGGGTTGTGTTGAGGAACTGTTAATTGAATATTTTTAAGTTGTGATGCATTGCCGAGCTTTGTTGTATGTGTCACACCCTGACTTTTGCGGAAGCGTGATTACGTGTGACTTGCTTAATGTCATTGCATTCAACCATAACAAACAACTATATGATAAAAATCAAAGATGTTCATCCATTGATTAAGTTTTAAAACATCACAACGACATTGTTTTAGAATCCAAACATAGACTTCGAATCCAAATTACAAACCATGCAAATTGTTTTAGAGTTCCACAAGGACTCGACAAAAGACACTAATGAAAACTAGGCTTTGAATTATGTATCTTATCCAGGATAAGACACACAATCCAAACCCTTAGACTCCGGATGACATCTGTTATTCCCAACATCACTTGAAACATCCGAACTCCCGCCAGATCCACATTTAATTCCCTGAAATACATGTAGTTTGAAAACAACAACAAAAGTTGAGCGAGTTCAACTGTTTTGTAAGTGTGCACGAATAACCTTTGTAATCATTGTAAGTATGTATGTTTTGTAAACCCGGTATGAAAGAAAACAAGGAAACAGATCAATTGATGGTTTGCAAGGTCATTAACATGTGTGCAACGGCGTAGGAAGGCTCAAACCTAGCAGATTTTGTACCGGGCCTCCGGCTGTAAGACATAGTCACCTCATGGGCCAAACCCCGGTCCACATGGGTGTGGGATCGCTACACCCAAATAGATCTATCACTCATGTTCATCGGTCCAAATACGAGGTTTAATGGTCTTAACAGTGCACCTAACCATTCACATGATCTACCAGTACATTCCTTAGCTAACCATACCAATTGTAATCGTTTATAAACATTTCGTAACATGTACCTCACCCCCGAAGTTATAAAACAAAAACAGTTAAAAGAAAAGGTGGACATGAACTCACAGTTTTGCGTTCTTCAATCCGACGTAACTCAAGCTGCTACTAGTGTACACGACTACCTACAAATGTACTACGGTCTATTAGACGAGCGGGTCGTGCCTTGACTTAGTATTAACTAGTGTTTTTGAGTTATGTTTCTTTGTGCCCTTAATATCATTCCAAGTTATATAATTATTTGTTAAAATAATAAATATTTTAACTTAAATCATATTTACTTCATTTTGGAATATTAGTTAAAATAATATATTTTAACCTATCACACTTATGTATTTGTACATGTGTAATTTCCCCAAGGATGGGTGTATTTGTATTCGTATTCTTATCCTTGTATATTTTTGCCAAGTATCGGTGGCGTATTCCGGTGTGTATTTATACGTACGAGAATACTTATTTTTATTGTGTTTATTAAGTATCATTATACTTAAATTTTGTATTAATTTTTCCGGAATAATATTTCTAATAAAAATTCATCAATATATATTCTCAAAATATATATTTAAGAGATATTACATAGAAAAATTACTTATAATTTTTCCTTGGCAAAAAATATTTGTATTTTCATGTAAACTTCAAAAATAATATATTTTCAAGTTTAATTTGGAATATATATATATATATAAACTTATTTTTCACCCAAAAATAATGTATTTCCTGTTTATTCAAGAAAATATACATTTCTCCCAAAAATAATATATCTTCTAATAATTTCAAGAAAATATATATTTTTATCTACCCAAAAATAATATATTTTCTCCTTGTCAAAAATATGATATATTTTGTAATAACTGTAAAAATCATATTTTTGTTCTCTTGGTGTCCAAAATACCATTTACCAAAATATACATATATTGAATTAAATTCCGGAATATTTTGTGAGTTATATTCTTTGTTCGGTTTGTCCAATATTTTGGGTATAAATTGTATATTTATTTCTTGGAATTTTGGTAATATTTTGGATTGTAATTTCTTGGTATTTTGGTGAGTTATATTATTTCAAGTCCTAAAATAATATAACTAATACACATAGTATACAAATAATCACACACATGGTGACATCTAAATATATATTTTTTCCTAAATCCATATTTAGTCACTTTTATTTACAAAAACCAACCTCCAATGTTTATAATTTTTGTAACAAAAATTATGGCAAACTTTATATAAAAATTCATGGTTTAAAATATGCTTGTAAATATTTGTTCAAAAATATTTTTCTAATTGTTTAATTTTTGGAAAAATGCCATAGTTTCCCACAAAAATGGAGGT
The DNA here is from genome assembly GCA_030545235.1 of Helianthus tuberosus. Taxonomy (NCBI): domain Eukaryota; kingdom Viridiplantae; phylum Streptophyta; class Magnoliopsida; order Asterales; family Asteraceae; genus Helianthus; species Helianthus tuberosus. The sequence goes on along the minus strand of JARYGA010053267.1, from coordinate 28,811 downwards.
TTCCATGCCTTCAAAGCATATCATTTTCTTTTATAAATCAACACAATCAACAACAAATCAATCTACACTTACCAATTTGCCAAAATCAAGCATAAACTACTGCCTCATGAACTTGAAAATTTACAAAAAATGTGTAGTAACTTACTAGTGTGTTTTAGTGAGCCTAGTTACCCCTTTAAAGTGTGGTTGTTTATTTAAAAACTTCATTTTTGAAGAAATTAGATCTTCACAACTTGTAAATCATTTTTCTAAAAATATTTCATCTTGGATTTTTCTTGTTAAATACATGATCTTACACTTGATTAACCACTAAAAATGTGGTTAATTCCTTTAAGAACCAAGATTAAGTAAACTTTGTATTTTAACTTGATTTCTTGAAAAATCATTCTTGAAATCATAGATTTACAAGACTTTATGTTTACGTTGATCATCACTTAACAAGAAAAACAACTTATACTTTCAAGTTCATGATTTACATGAGGATGATCTATTGATTCTTAACATAATCATCCTCTCATCTTGCTAGATTATGTCTTTAATCACTATCTAGCAAGACCACATGATGATCTACATCAATAACATGAGTAATCAACAATCAACAAGCATAACAACACTTTTACATTATGTATTCTTATGATTTTAGTCTTATGTTATAGTTTCATGTTCAAGATTCATAGTGTTCATCATGATTAACAACTTGTATCTTCTTTTAATCACAAAAATAAGAGGTAAAATGAAGAGTAGAATGATCTTACTACTAGCTCAAGGCTAGGGATGATCACTAGATGAAAATGGAGTGGATAAAAGCTTGTGTGAGAGGTCCTTTAGCTTCCAACGGCTCCAAGCTTCCTTGTATGGCTTCTACCACCTTTGTATATGTGTGGATTGAATGAAGAATGAAAGATGATAATGGATGTGTGGGTGATGGTGTTCGGCCGAGAGTGAATGAGGAAGAGGGAGAGAGAGCTCAATGTTGGTGATGTTGTGAAATGAAAAGTATGGCACTTATGGTTGCATATAATATCCTTCACCCATGTTTAACTAATGGTTTTCATGTTTAGTAAAATGAGACACAACCAAATAAAATAACAAAAGAAAATCTTGTGTGGTGGGGTACAAGAAACCGTAAATAGGTGGGGGGGAGGTCTAGACTAGGTGGTAACCATAAGTTAGGTTATATGGTCAAAAATCAAGTATTAGTTAGGTTAGTTAGTTACTAGTTATTATATAATGTGTTATGATGTTCAGGGACCATAACTAGCTTGGTAATGTTAAAACAATGCTTCTAGTGGAAATTTGCCGTTTCGGGTAGTGTCCGGTTGTTTGGTTGGTTACTGGTTCGTTAAGGTGCTAAACTATGCAGTTTAGTGAGCTTTATGTTACCTTTTGTGACAGTTTTGATTCACGACACTTCGGAAAACATTCAAGACCATTTAACCATATTTCTGCATGATATTAGAGTGTTTAAATGCTGAATTGTGCTGATTTCTGCAGAATTCTGCAGTTTATGTGAGTTTTAGGCACTTTCCGACACTTAAACTATCTCTAGGAAGGCAGTTTTGTGATCCTTACTTTCCTACACACTATACTAGTGTAATACTAGGTTTCTGGCTCATTCAGTGCCTCAATACAATGTCTGTCTATGTACTGAACTTTGTCAGCATATTTCTGATTTATCTGATAACTGTGCTAACTGTGTTTCGCGCATCATTTGAATCAATAGAGTTTGCATGCAATAATGATATATCATTTGCAAGATATGATGCAAATGTATGTATGATAACAATAATCAGAAAGCAATTTAAGTCATTAATTGTAATTCAGCACAGTCATTAAGCACTAATCATTGTTTAATAATTGTACGGATACCTGGAAATTTGACAGTTGTCACATTCTCCCCCTGTTAAGAAAATTTCATCCCGAAATTTTAAGCTTTACTATTAGCTGCAGGGAAGTTAGGGAACAAATGTGGGTACTTTGCTTTCATGCGTTCTTCACGCTCCCAAGTTAACTCTGGGCCGTGACGTGCATTCCATCTAACCTTGACAAGGTTAACACTACTCCTCCGAGTCTTGTTAACATTCCAATCTGTAACCTCAACGGGTTCTTCGGTAAAGTGGAGTGTGTCGTCAATGTGAACTTCATCCGCAGGGATGACCACTGTCTCTTGCGTTAGACTTTTCTTCAGATTAGATACATGGAATGTATCATGAACACCATTAAGTTCTGCTGGTAGCTCCAACTTGTATGCTACAGAACCAACCCTTTCTAAAATTCTGAACGGTCCGATAAATCGTGGGTTTAACTTACCACGCTTCCCAAAGCGTGCCACACCTTTCCAAGGTGCAACTTTTAACAAAACCATATCACCCACTTCAAATTCCAAAGGTTTTCGTCTTTGGTCCGCATAACTCTTCTGTCGATCACGAGCTGCCTTGATGCGCTCTCGGATCTGCATGATCTTGTCTGTTGTCTCTTGGACCAGTTCGGGACCAACCAGCTGTCTGTCACCTGCATCTGCCCAGCATAATGGTGATCGACACTTGCGTTTGTAGAGAGCCTTGAACGGTGCAGCTTGGATGCTTGTGTGGTAGCTGTTGTTATAGGAAAACTCAACCAAAGGCAGATGAGTATCCCAACTGCCACCTTAATCCATTACACAAGCACGTAGCATGTCTTCTAGCGTTTGAATAATTCTCTCGCTTTAACCGTCCATCTGCGGGTGAAAAGCAGTACTTAGATTCAACTAAGAACCAAAAGCTTCTTGAAAGGATTGCCAAATCCTTGGCACAAATCGTCCATCTCTATCTGATATTATCGAGATAGGCACTCCATGACGTGCTACTATCTCCCTTATGTACAGCTCAGCTAGCTTACCAGTGTTATCCTTCTCTCTAATCGGCAAGAAGTGCGCAGACTTTGTCAAACGATCCACGATTACCCAAATCGTATCATGACCTCTGGGAGTTCTGGGTAACTTGGTTATGAAGTCCATAGAAATCCGCTCCCATTTCCACATGGGTATTTCTGGCTGTTGCAAAAGACCTGAAGGCTTCTGATACTCGACCTTCACTTTGGCGCAAGTCAAACACTTCCCAACATAAGTAGCCACATCGCCCTTAACTCTTGGCCACCAGTAATAATCCTTCAAATCTTGGTACATCTTGTCCGACCCTGGATGGATCGAGTACCTTGATTTATGAGCGTCATCAAAAATAACCTCTCTAAGACCTCCAACAAGCGGAACCCAAATTCGTCCCATAAAATACAAGGTTCCTTCCTCGTTGGGTACCAACTTTTTCTCCATCCTACAGAGATATTCGGCCTTTAAGTTTTCTTTCTTAAGAGCTTTTCTTTGTGCAACACGAATACACAACGAGAGATCTGTCTGAATAATCATTTCTAAAGCCCTAACCCTTACGGGCTTAATCCTTTCTTTTCGACTCAAGGCGTGTGCCACCACATTCGCCTTTCCTGGATGATATTTGATTTCGCAATCATAATCATTTAACAACTCTACCCATCGCCGCTGTCTCATGTTAAGCTCTTTCTGACCAAATATGTGCTGAAGGCTCTTGTGATCCGTAAAAATCGTACATCGGGTACCATACAAATAATGTCGCCAAATCTTCAAAGCAAACACCATTGCGCCTAACTCCAAATCATGCGTGGTGTAGTTCTTCTCATGAACCTTTAACTGGCGCGAAGCATAAGCGATAATCTTTTGTCCCAGCATTAGTACACAGCCCATTCCCTGACGCGAGGCGTCACAATATACCACGAAGTCATCGGTGCCTTCGGGTAGGGATAAAATACGTGCATCGCAAAGCTTATACTTGAGCAGCTGAAAAGCTTCTTCTTGTTTATCTCCCCACTCATACTTCTTATCTTTCTGAGTAAGGGAGGTCAGCGGTTGAGCGATCTTGGAGAAATCCTCGATGAATCTGCGATAATACCCTGCTAAACCCAAAAACTGTCGGATCTCGGTTGGCGTCTTCGGAGTTTCCCAATTCTTAATTGCCTCGATGCCTCGATCTTGGTGGGATCCACATGAATACCATCCTCGTTTACCACGTAACCGAGGAACTGTACCTCACGTAAGCAAAACTCACACTTTGAGAACTTAGCATAGAGCTTCTCCTTCTTTAGTAGCTCTAAAATGGCTCTAAGGTGTTGCTCATGGTCTTCCTTTGTCCGCGAATAAATCAAAATGTCATCGATAAATACAATCACGAATTTATCAAGATATGGCTTGCAAACCCGATTCATCAAGTCCATAAACATTGCCGGCGCATTTGTCAACCCAAACGGCATCATTAGAAACTCGTAATGCCCATAACGAGTTCTAAAGGTAGTCTTTGGTATACTCTCTTCCTGAATCCGCAGCTGGTGATAACCTGATCGAAGATCGATCTTGGAGTAGTAACTCGAACCCTGAAGTTGATCGAATAAATCATCAATCCTCGGCAGGGGATACCGATTCTTGATGGTTAACTTGTTCAGCTCTCGGTAGTTAATGCACATATGAAAACTACCGTCCTTCTTCTTGACGAACAGTACTGGAGCTCCCCAAGGCGAGAAACTTGGTCTAATGAATCCCTTGTCCAGTAGCTCCTGAAGCTGCATCGATAACTCTTGCATCTTTGAAGGCGCAAGTCGATAAGGTGCCTTGGCGACAGGCGCGGCGCCTGGAACCAAGTCAATATGGAATTCGACTTGTCGTTGGGGAGGTAATCCTGGCAAGTCTTCGGGGAAGACCTCAGGATATTCCCTTACCACAGGGATATCTTCGAGCTTCGGTTCTTCAGCTTCCCTGTCCACGACATGATCCAAGAAGGCAACACATCCTTTACGCAAAAACTTCCGTGCCTTTAAACAACTGATAATCCGTAGAGGCGTATCCTGCTTCTCCCCATGAATCGCGATCGTTTCTTCATTCGCCATCGGAATGCGGATAATCTTCTCGTGGCATACGATCTCAGCTTGATTACTCGACAACCAATCCATTCTAACTACTATGTCGAAGCTTCCCAACTCAACTGGCATAATATCTATCGCAAACTCACGTTCTCCAAGCTCTATCACACAACCTCTAATCACTTCACTAGCTTCTACTAGCTCCCCATTAGCTAGTTCTATTGAGTACGGGATATCTAACTTACTTGCAACTAACCCAAGTATATTCTTAAGTGATGCGTGTGAAGTGTTATATATTTTAGGTGTATATTTTAAGCCCATTTAACACTTATTTTTAGCCAAGTTTTAAATTTATAAAACACGATATTTCACTAACACTAAACACACATATGGGCAAGTGCACCCATCGTGAGCGTAGTATAGTGTTAGTAAGATACCGAGGTCGTCCAAGGACACAAGAGCTTTTAGTACCGGTTTATCCTCAACGTCTAATCAAAATAAAAAGGTTTAGAAAAATGTTTTAAACTAAGAAAAGTAAAAACTAACTAAAATGCTGAAAATAAAAATAAAAATAAAAACAGATAGACAAGATGAATCACTTGGTTCCGACTCGTATCTAGTGTAACCTTTGATTATTTCCGCACTTTTGCACATAATTAAGAGATTGTCTTAGTTATTGTAGTAGGCCCCTCTTTTGAAGGTGACGTTACCCTCACCCCAGTAGTTTGAGTCAGCAAGGATACAATCCTAAAAGGGTGGATTATTGGAAGATAATTAATTAAGTTATTAATGCAATATTATGGTAGGCCCCTATTTTGGAGGTGACGTTACCCTCGACTAAGTAGTCTGAGTCAGCAGGGATACAGTCCTAAGTAGCCGGGTTATAGTATTAATAGTAGTTAACTTATGAGGGGATCAAAGAGTTTGGACCCCCGCCATCCAATACCGTTAAGTATTGAAGGAGGTCCTACTAAATTTGACCCAGGTCCATTGCAGGACCTCTAAACGCTGAACAATGGCAAGACCTTTACCAAACCATTCCCTTAACCCCCGACCAGGTAGCCAACATACCTCCATATAGACCGTGGAGATATGAATGGTGAAAATCTTTTATTTTATATAGACAGTAAAATAATGCCAAGACACCACGGACAAACGATAAGGAAAGATCACCTTCAACATAGGCAACTAGTTATTAAAGTCATTAATACAAAACCAAATAAAAAGTGCAAAAGATTAGAAATAAAAAGTATTATACTAGACACTTTGTCTTCACCAAGTGATGTAAGAGACTTAGGCAAACATGGCCTTGATTGTCAAGAACTCTTACGATCAATCTTGGATCCCGAGACGACTCACACACTCTACGATGGACAATGGATGATGGTGGTGGATGATGGATGATGGTGTTATGGTGGTGGTGGGTGGTGGGTGAAGTGTGAGAGAGGTGGTGTGCCAAGGGATGGTTTGAGCTTGAGCCAAGCACTTCTATTTATAGGCTAAACAGAAGCTCGGGCACGGCCCCGTGTCCAGTGGGCACGGCCCCATGTCCACATCCTTCTCTTTCTTCATTTAATGCAGCTTTGTCTTATTAGTTGACCACGCCCCCGTGTCCGCTGAGCACGACCCCGTGTGCAGAAGAATCTTTGTACTATGAAGATTTGCCTGGATTGTGCGAATCTTATAGTTGACCACGGCCCCGTGTCCGCTGAGCACGGCCTCGTGGTGGGCAATAGAAGCTTCTATCACTTTGTCTTTTCTGCTGTCACTTGGGCACGCCCCCGTGCTGGCTGAGCACGGGGCGTGTTCAGGCTTCTGATCTCTTGTTTTGCTTGGGAAGATGCTGTCGTGGGGTCGGGCATGTCACATTCTGTTCCTTTTCTTGTATTTATGTTAGATTTTGATGTCTTTTTGCTTCTTTTGTTAATTTGAGCTCATTTAATCCTGAAAATACAAAAGGAAGACAAAAGCACACTTTTTCCAACATTAGTACTAAAAAGGGTTAGTTTTATACCTCATATGATGAAATTTATATGTTACATTTTGAACACATCAAATACCCCCACACTTGAATCTTTGCTTGTCCTCAAGCAAAACTCTTTAATTTGTGGCTATTACACTCCCAAATGGAATGGGTAGAGAAGAAGGTTTTTGGGCTTGTCGTAGAGTGTCGGGATTTCCAAGATTCTTTATTTAATTTTATTTTTATTTATTTACAATCCTATTCGTCATGATTTATTTAAAACTTTTCATAAGAGAAATTACTTATTATGGCATAACATGCCTTTGTAAAATTCTATTTATATACAAGTTCACATACCTCACAGGGATCACTCAATACTCGGCCGAAAATGTATTTTTGTGGATCACTCGAGAGCGGCATGGAACTTACTCCTACCATAGGCTTGCCAAGCAATCAAGCCTCCTCCTTTTTAACTTATATACCTTTGTAAATATCAAGAGGACTTTGTGGGTAAAGGGTTAGGCTTGGGTTAAAGGTAGGTGGTTGGGTTGGTGGTTAGTGGTTAGTAGAAAAAGGCGAAAAGCGTAACAAGTGTCGGTTTTCGTAAGACTTTTTATTTTTGTAACTTTTATTTTGATGAAGCTATTTATTCAAACAAAGTTATTTTTGATGAACTTGTTTGTTTATTTTCTTTTGCTTCATCATCAACACAATTTTTTTTTAAGTCATATGAAGAACCGAACTTGTTACTAAAACAAAGGGTTAAAAATGAAAAAGGTTTTGGTGGGTAAAAAGGGTGTTTGATTTGGGTTATGAAATGAAAAGGTTTAGGCTCAAAGGGGCTAACTAGGGGGATTTCGGGTAGGTGGTAAAAAAAAAGAAAAATAATGGTGTAGAAATACAAAAAAAGGGTTAGTCCTAATGCCTCCATCATTTACTTACTCGGGTTTAAGTTGGTAAGGACTGGGAATGTATCGTCATGGCAAGTTCTAGAGTCGTAAGAACCAAGCGGCTATTCACACAAGAAACGAAAAATGAGCAATTACTTCTAATGATATGTAAGTGTTTGCTCAATAAAGGCTCAAAACTCACTTTTGTGGGAATGGGTTTTTATGTGATCAAGTATATATAATCAAATTTTAACTAAACTTGTCATGCATTTTCATAACTTTCTTATGTTGGTTCTTTTTATCACGACGCTATCGGTTGTAAATTCGTAAAAATATAACCTTTTTAGAACTTGAATTTCCCGAGTTAAACCTAGACAAAAAAAAATGAAAATTTTCGAAAAAATTTGGGGTGATTAGCGGTTCCAATAGAGTTTTGTGTAAGGCTTGTAATTAGGACTTGCAAGATTCAAGGTTTTAGCATCCCCCCTACACTTAAATTACACATTGTCCTCAATGTGTCCCAAAAATAAGTTTTTAGGTTGATTGAATGTGTAAAAGGTGTGAAAAAGCAAAAATTTTGTGTTACTGGTTTCCTGGGCACGACCCCGTGTTGCGTGAACACGACCCCGTGCTCAGGTGCCAGTAACGAAGACTTACAGAAGGTGAACACGGGGGCGTGTCGGCTGAACACGACCCCATGTCTGTCAAGGTCTGCAGAAATAAAACAATCAGCAGGTTCAGGGGAGTGGGCACGGGGGCGTGGTGGCTGGACACGGCCCCGTGTGGACAGTCTGCAAAGTTGAAAAACAGGTTTCTTTCGGCGGTTTTTCTGTCCCGGCTTTAGTAGTACTAATGTTTAGCACTCTAAGCCTCGTATGTACCTGCTTATTCAATAGACACCATACCATACCATAGCAAACATCCTACTTTTACCAATATTCAACATCCATGTCAAAGTTAAAAGAAAAATAAATGCAGAAAATAAAAGAAGTTAGGGAAAGTAAATTGTTCAACACTTGGCACGCAGGCCATCAATTGTTCAAGAGTGGAAAAGGGTTAACCTGGGAAATCATCAAACAACCTTCTCTTCCTCCGCTCCTCCCGCCTACTCCATGGCATCGTCATCGTCATCATCATCACCATCCCCTCTATGGCGTGCAATGTGGTCTCGTATATATCCAACATCATCTTAGATATCGGATATGTTTCTTTCGATAGCTCCGACCCGGTGGTAGGTGTTACTCGCCATGTTGTAAGTGTTCCTGGTGCACATAAGGTTTTCCTGCAACAAATCATGCAAACTTTGGAAATTAGGAAAGCCGCCTCCGGAGGAGGATTGGCCCGGATCACCTTGGGGTTGGTATTGGTACTGATGATGTTGCGGAGCCTGGAGGACAAGTGCTTCTTGCGGGTTCCATGCATAACCTTGCATCCTTTGAAAACTCACCGTCCCGTCTTCCGCCTCATAAATCAGGTTCATTGAGCGGCATATGTGTATATCCACCATACCCGACCATGGGCTCCTCTCAAATGACCTTGGTATGTGGGCGAAGTGCCGGAAGAGACGGTACACCCATCCCCCAAAGAAGATAGGAGTCGGTGCACTAGCAAGGCGGTTGTGATGCATGTTTCGGAGCATGAGGAACGGAACATCGAGCGGCCTGCGGTTGTGGATGCAGTGGAGGACAACCAAATATCTTAACTCAACGACGCCACTACTGTCATGCCTTTGGCTAAGAGAGTAGCCGAGGAGCCTATGAATGTATCTGTATAGCGGATCCCTCAACTTTGTACTCTTAGTGCTGCTCGGATTGTAGTACCCTTCTCCAATCTGAGCCCAAATAGCTTGGCGTTCGTTTTCACCTATCTCTCTCATTCCTCCAGTATTTTCTTCGTTTCCCGCATCCTCTTCCGCATACAACCCTACAACCGATCCAAACTGAGCCATAGAGATCGAATACCTCGTTCCGCCACATCGGAATGATACCCCGTCATTGTCGAACGGGTCAGACCTCAAGTTGAATGCGAAAGTGCTATAGAATTCCAATGTGCATTCATGGACGGAACGGAGTCGAGTTGTTAGGGCGAATCTGAGTGGTCCCGTGACAATGTTGTTGAAACGGTCAATTTGATTCACCAAGGTTAGCAAGTCCGTGCACGCTTGCCTCGGGTATCCCTCTGGCCTTGTTTGAAGTATCTCGTATCGAGCTCTAGCATCGAGCTCAGTGGCGTTGAATCTTGTGAACTTCCTAGCCATCTGAAAGAATACACCAACAGTTAGCACGAAACAGAAATGTTTTCGGACAAAACTGCAAACAGTGGGCTGGACACGACCCCGTGTTCAGCGGACACGGCCCCGTGTCCAGGCGTCTGTTACTCAAAAATCCCATTTTTCGACCCGGTTTCAAAAACTTGAAAATTTTTGGTCCAATAGGTGCGGTTTCCCCCGAAAATGAAACCCTAAGTGCCGTTTTTCCCAAAATAGCCCGTTTACCCTATCAATTTTATCTTTTTCGGTTCAAAAACAAGGGTTCGGGGTTTTTGTGAGAAATCCGGTGAATCTGTGAACAATACAAGTGTATATACTTCCCTTAACACTAATCTAACTAAATGCAAACAGATCTAAACAAAAATTTGAGGTTCGATCTGGATAAACATCAAGAACCCTAGATTTTCCCCAAATTTTTGGTGTTTTACTACATGCAAGTAACTAATCTAACTACTAAGAGTGATAGAATCATACCTTGATGTTGTTAGAGCGATAGGAGACGTTGAAATTCTGCGAAAAATCGCCTGGAACCAGAGCTTTTTCGGGGAAACGGGGCATGTGGAATGAAGTAACTGTTTTGAAAAAGGGGATTTATCCCGACTGCAGCGCGGACACGCCCCCGTGTCCAGCGGACACGGCCTCGTGCCGAGCAAAGTTTTTTTTTTTAAATGCTCGTGTGAGTGCCCTTGTTCCCCATAAGCTTTAGTTAGAAAACTTACCGCTTTGTTTGTTGTCTCAATCGTTCGTAACTTACCAGGCATGATGTTTTATTCTTCCACCGTTTGAAGCGAGATCTCTTCTTCTTCATCCTCAATGAATCCTTGATAGAGTTTCAGCCGTTGGCCATTGACTTTAAATGGAGGCCCATTTCGAGATTTAATTTCTACTGCAACGTGTGGGAAAATATGGGTGATGGAAAAAGGTCCTGACCACCTAGACTTTAACTTACCAGGAAACAATCGAAGTCGTGAATTAAACAAAAGAACTAGATCCCCTACCCGAAATTCATTAGGTTTAATGTGTTTGTCATGCAAATTTTTCATTCTTTCCTTATAAATTTCAGAGTTTGAGTATGCATAATTCCTAAGCTCGTCTAATTCATTTAATTGACAAAATCGATTTTTACCAGCAAATTCTAAATCTAAGTTTACATTTTCGATTGCCCAGTAGGCCTTGTGTGCAATTTCTACTGGCAAGTGACAACTTTTTCCATAGACTAGCTTATACGGGGTTGTACCTATTGTTGTTTTATAAGCAGTTCGAAAAGCCCATAAAGCATCATCTAATTTATCTGCCCATTCCTTTTTATTTAACCCTACGGTTTTTTCGAGTATTCGTTTTAAACCTCTATTAGTCACTTCGGCTTGTCCATTTGTTTGAGGGTGATAGGCTGTCGAGACCCGGTGATAGACCCCATATCTTGTTAAAAAAAATTCGAGTTGATGGTTGCAAAAATGGGTACCCCTATCACTTATTAATGCTTTAGGCGTGCCAAAACGAGAGAATAATTTTTTTCAGAAATCTTACCACAACTCTTCCATCATTTGTTGGAAGTGCCTCGGCTTCGGCCCATTTAGACAAGTAGTCTACTGCCACAAGTATATATTTGTTTCCTTTCGATGGTGGAAAAGGTCCCATAAAGTCGAGTCCCCACACATCAAAAATTTCACAAACAAGAATGCCATTTTGTGGCATCTCATTTTTGGAAGAAATATTACCTGTTCTTTGGCAAGCATCACATGTCTTGACAAGACTTTGGGCGTCTTTGTAAATGGTTGGCCAATAAAATCCTGAATCAAATACCTTTCGTGCGGTACTAGCGGCACCATGATGCCCTCCGTATGGACCTTCATGACAATGGCGGAGAATTCTTCGTGCTTCGCTACCATGTACGCATCGTCGGACGAGTTGGTCGGCACACATTTTGAAAAGATATGGATCTTCCCAAAAGTAGTGTTTCACATTGGCAAAGAATTTTTTTTTCTTTGATAATGTGACCATCCTTTTGTGACTATACCGCTAGCTAGGTAGTTAGCATAGTCGGCGTGTAACATCTGTGCTTGTAATCATTGTGAACAGTTCGGTTATCAATAAAACAATGTTATTTGATCCCAATGTTTGTTTGGTTGTGTTTTACATTTTTCATGTTTTGACTTTTATTCAATTTCAAACTCTACATCGCTTTCTGGAGAGTTATACGCAAACTGATGCGTAAACGTAATCAGTTTAATGCGAAAAATACTCCGGAACATCAACATATACTTAACATACCTTAAATAACCTTTACATAACTTAGAAATAGGTTTTAAAGGCTTTGGTATGGCAAAAACAAGTTAATTCGCTTACAGGGACTAAACTTGACAAACTACGAAAGTATGCCCATTTGAACTGTAACGAACATTCCGGAACCTGACCATAAGTTAAACACACCTTAAATATCCTTTATATAGCTTAGAAATAGGCTTTAAGGGGTTCGGTGTGCTAAAATAAACTTTTGGGTCATTCAGGGACTAAAAGTGTCAAAAAGTGCTTAAGTTTGCATTTTCGCGCATAACTTACGTTCTGAATACATCCGGACATCCAAAAAATTTATGTAAGCACTAAAATATTTTATTTTAGTGTTTGGCTTAAGAAAAATCCATTCGTTGCGTCATTTGGATCGTTTTTCGCGCTTATGCGCATTCCGTCGTAATTAAGCGAACATCGCGATCGTACGGCCAAACGAACCGACATCCGAAATATTTTTGAGAATTTTTTGAGTTCCCTATACTTTAACTTCATTTTAGAGCCTTGAAATGAGGTTAACAGGGTTCAAACGCATCGAAAATAGCTTAAACGGGCTGCAGGGACCATTTCTGCCATTTTTGAAACTTTGCTGATACTGGTGGGCAGTGGCGTAGCGCGAGCACATCATGCCTTGGCAGTGGCGCTACGCGACTGCCTAACCTGGACAGAAACATTGTATTTGGTCCCTTTTCACTTTCGCACATGGTTTTGGCAATACCGTGGGCTCAAATGGTTTTAGAAAACCACTATCTTGATGTGTATGGTTGAGATCAAAGCACGGTTAACAAGGAACGATCTTAACGGCTAACTGAACACTATAAATACCCCATGCCATCCATTGCTAAACTCACTGGAATTTTGATTTGAGAAACTCTAAGTTGAAACCATTGTTTCATACCTGAGATTCTTGAATCGAGATTAGCATTCGGGGACCCTTCGTAAGTATTCTTTCGTTCTTTTATTGCTTTTCGAGTCTGAAAGTCAAACTTTGTTTGACTTTTTGCATTGACCAGTTTATGGTCAATGCGAAGTTCGTTTGAACTTCGCAACGTGAGTGTAATCACGTTGGTTATAGTCCCTTAGGACTATGCCTACTGATTACCACGTTGTCTAGGGTCGTAGGGTAAGCGATCTAATAAATCGCTTATACCTCGAACCCGACCCATTTGGTCGATCATTAGGATCCGACCAAACACATTAGGTGACCATAGTGTATAGGGAATAACCTTCCGAGGTTATACCTTATGGTCACATAGTTTAAGTAGTTGTATGATAGGTAGTTTATATGCATTAGGTAAATTACCAGAATACCCTTTTCATGTATAATTGGTAATTAAGCATATGTAACCTAAACTTTTGTCACATAACTGATTATGTAACATGTTTAGGCATATAACACTTGTCATAGGACTAGTTAGACGTTCCGAACGCGTTTCACGCGAACGACGCGTTAAAGTAGCATAAGCTACCTAAACGGGTCGTAATGGGTCGTAAACAATTATGTTAGGTTTCAATTAGTATGTAGGCTTTGTTAAACCATATTACACGAGTCTCCATACTCGTTTGGTTTACGAACCCTCATGCTACCCGATCTTCCGATTTAGGTCCGGTTTATTAACATAGTTACCTATATTAGGTGCCGTTTGATTCCGAGATCTCTAGCATTGCTTGGTGGTCATCTTAGGACTACTGAACAATCTCAAGTGAGTACATAGACCCCTCTTTTACTGTTTTCCAAACTGTTTTGGGGTGAAACACATGTGCCTACTTGTTACTTTCATGCTTTCCTGTTTTCATATCATATACTTGCTATGTTTATTAGTACATTCATAGTACATGATTTCATTACATTTTATGCTATGTGTGCCCATTGTGTGCATTACTTAGTACATCGTTTTACATTACATTTCAGGCTATGTGTGCCCATTGTGTGCATTACTTAGTACATCGTTTTTCATTACATTTTATGCTATGTGTGCCCATTGTGTGCATTACTTAGTACATCGTTTTACATTACATTTCACGCTATGTATGTTCATTTGATTACATACTTAGTGCATCGTTTTCACATGCTTACATTTTGGGTATGACATTTGGTTTGTTTACAGTGGAACAATACATTCATTAACATTAGCTACGCCGTTCGTTAGTAGGTAGTGGTACCATAGGAATTGACAACTCCCGTTCCTGAAATCCTGGGTTGGTTTGGATTGGAAGGAATGACCGAATTCGATATACATAATTTAGATAAACCTTTAATTTGTTTAAGGGTTTATCGCCACAGTCTCAAGGCTTGGATGTATGCATTTTCACAATACCGCATAGATGTTTGTATCAGTAAAGCATGCATTTGTTACACAAAACATAACTTTGATTTAAACTGTGTTTTACTTCAATACCTTGTTTTTGTGCATTATATATATGGTTTAGTTGATATATTTCACTTACCATACATGACATTTTTGGTTACACATTACATGATCTACATTAAACATAAACATTTTGACATTGATATACATAGTTGGTGGTTTACATTGAACATAGACATTTCGATATGGTTTACACATTAACACATGACAATTCATTTATACATGAATAATTTACATTGATGGTTGGTTTGAGTAAATGATTTGAGTAACGAGGCGTGTGTAATATGATACAAGCATGGTGGATACGCCGCTGGTACTTCCTATATATAAGTGTTTGTATGATATTACATGTCGTAGTGTTACTTAAATCATTTCAATATTTGACATATTATGTTTTACATAAACAACTTATTTTCACAAGACAATTATTTACAAAACAATTTATCTTATACAAACTCATTTTACTTGGTTATTCATTTAACCTTACATTTTTCTCTTATTTATACATATCATTGCTTTTTGAATGACTTATAAAACAAAACAACTTACAAGGTTCATGACTGACTGTTACTAAACAACTTTTTCCTAAACTTATAAGCCATGAATCCTCTTTTCACAAATCCTATGTATCTCACAGGCATTTTTATGCTGACGTACCTATTTTCACATGTGTTTTCAGGTGCTTTTGCATAGGATGTTGATCGTGACACTAGGGCGGACCTATGCCTTAGAGACTAAAAATGGAGATAGACTTGTTTAATTATGTTATAAACTATTTTTTTTCCTGTTTAAGACAATGTAACACTCCTGATTAATAAATAAAATACAACTTTGTATGCCATGGTTGTGAAACAATAATTCTATTACAACACTCCCCGACGTTTCCGCCACGTTTTGTATGTTACACGTGGTCGGGGTGTGACAGAAGAGTTGGTATCAGAGCCAATGGTTATAGGGAATTAGGTTATTAGTAATGCTTTGACCTAGACTATAACCTTTCTAGGACCCTAACACAAGTTATCTTGTGTTTAGATCTTAAAACATGTACATCACCTATCCTTAGGTGATTATCAAAACAAGAACCAAATTTTCCGAAACGATTTTTGAAAAACAATCATCTGTTTTTGGATGATTTATTACAAGGTTTTGAACCCTCTATTGTAAGATTTTGAACCCTATGTTATATGGTTTTGAACCCCTTTGAATTTTCAAAATCTCGTCAAGGTTTTGGGTTTTAAATAATGTGAACACGTGCAAACTGGAAGGGTGAATGCCTGTATTCTGGGTTTTCTGTTTAGGCAAGCACTTCGTATATATCTCATCAGACGCGAGACCAGTTGTGCTTACCTGGGAGTTCTTGGGATGAGTGTTCACTTATAGGCGAGCATGTCTTCGCGATACATTATTTTTGACCCATTTACTTTGATTAGTCACTGTGTGTCATTTGCTTGCTTGGTAATGCGGACGAATGACCACCATCTTTGCTTTTGTTGATTTTGTTTCATCTCATTCTCTTCATCCTATCATCTCACTCGTTTCCTTTCATGATTTTCCTCTTTTAGAATGCCTCCTCGACGCGAAAACCAGATAGCGACTGCCGAACTGGCAGAAATTATTGCGCAGCAGATGGCTGCTCAATTCCCAAATCTCTTTGCTCAATGGCACCAAGCCAACAACAACAACAATGCTCCATGCAAATTCAAGGATTTTAACTCGGCTAAACCACTCAAGTTTAGTGGTTCTGAAGGAGGGACTGGGCTTCTTCAGTGGTTCGAGAGCATTGAGAATACTTTTCGCCACGTGCAGTGTGCTGACAATCGCAAGGTCGAGTTTTCTTCAAGTGTGTTTCAGAAGAGGGCTCTCACATGGTGGAACGGGGTTATGAGAGATCGAGGTGCAGAAGTTGCTTTAGCACAAACTTGGGCTGAACTTAGAGCTCTTATGATGAGGGAGTTTTGTCCTCGTCATGAACAACGAGCGTTGGAGAAAGAGTTTGATGTTTTGAAGCAAGATAGTGGTGAGCATCGGGCGTATACTGATAGGTTTGAGGAGTTGAGTCTGCTTTGCCCAACTATGGTTACCCCACTCGACAAGGCTATCGAGAGGTACATCGACGGCCTACCTAACTCAGTGCAAGACATCATTACTGGTAGTAACCCTGCCACCCTCCGTCAGGCGATCGAGTTATCAGCGACATTGACTGAGTCGCAGATTCGGAAGAATAAGTTACACAGGAAGGGTGACAAGGGCAAGAAGCAGTCGGCTGACAATGAAGATAGCAAGAAAGGTCAAAACAAGAATGGAAAGAATTCTGGTTCTTCGAGAGGGTCAAGGAAGCGTAAGGCTTCCCAAAATTTTGCTGTTACTGCCCAAGCTAACCAGGCAGCTCCCAACCAACCCGCACAGCCTCCAGCAAAGAAACCCTATTCAGGGAATGCACCTTTGTGCAATAGATGCAACAGTCACCATCAGCCGCAACATCAGTGTCGTTTCTGTAATAACTGTGGGAAGTCGGGTCATCTTGCCAATGTTTGTCGGTTTGCTCAGAATCAGGCAGTTCAGAACCCGGCTCAACAAGTTGCTCATCCTCCTGCTCAGCAACAGGGTCAAGCTGCACGACCACAATACCCACCAGGTGCTTGTTATATCTGTGGGGATCTGACCCACTATAGAAACCGATGCCCAAGGCTAGCCAACCAGAATCAGAATCCAAACCAGAATCAGGCTCCGGCTCGAGGTCGAGTCTTCAACATGAATGCTCAAGAGGCGCAGGCAGACAATGAAGTGGTGAACGGTACGTTCTTTATTAATAATCAGCCTGCATCTGTTCTCTTTGATTCGAGTGCCGATAAGAGTTTTGTGTCATTGTCTTTTGAGCAAATGCTTCGCGTGTCTAGAACGAAACTAGGTAAACCTTTGACAGTAGAAGTTGCTAGTGGTGAACCCATTGTTCTTGATTTTGTTCTTCGCAACTGCCAGTTGAACCTTAACGACCATCTTTTTCCTATCGACCTCACGCCAATGCAACTTGGAAGCTTCGACGTCATTGTAGGTATGGATTGGTTATCCAAGCATCGCGCAGAGATAGTTTGTTCTGAGAAGATTGTTCGTGTGCCGCTTTCGACAGGCGAGATCATACAGGTTCAAGGTGAGAAACCGTCTGGTGGCCTCAAGCTCATGTCTTGTTTTAAAGCTCAGAAATATCTGCGGAAGAACTATGTGGCTTTCTTAGCACATGTTACAGCAGATAAAGGCAAGGGTAAGTCTATTTCAGATATTCCTGTCATTCGGGATTATTCTGAAGTATTCCCTGAAGAGTTACCCGGTCTACCCCCAGCACGCCAAGTCGAGTTCCGCATTGATCTCGTACCTGGTGCAAATCCCATTGCCAGAGCTCCATATCGTCTTGCACCATCTGAGATGCAAGAGTTGTCTAAGCAGCTTCAGGAGCTCTCTGACAAAGGTTTTATACGTCCTAGCTTTTCACCTTGGGGTGCTCCCGTTCTTTTTGTCAAGAAGAAGGATGGATCCTTTAGGATGTGTATCGATTATCGTGAGCTTAACAAGCTTACCATCAAGAATCGATATCCCCTACCGCGCATAGACGATCTCTTTGATCAGTTACAGGGCGCTTCTTATTTTTCGAAGATTGATCTGCATTCTGGATATCATCAACTTCGATTGCATGAAGAAGATATTCCCAAGACAGTGTTCCGCACTCGATATGGGCATTATGAGTTCACAGTCATGCCATTCGGTCTGACTAATGCTCCTGCTGTTTTCATGGACTTAATGAATAGGGTCTGCAAGCCTTATTTGGATCAGTTCGTCATTGTTTTTATTGATGACATCTTGATATACTCTAAGACGCAAGCTGACCACGAGCAACATCTTCGTCTTACCCTAGAACTCCTAAAGAAAGAGCAACTTTTCGCCAAATTCTCCAAGTGCTAATTTTGGCTTAAAGAAGTTCAATTTTTGGGGCATATTATCAACGAACGAGGTATTCATGTAGATCCCTCCAAGATCAGTGCGATTAAGGATTGGGATACGCCTACTACTCCTACTGAAGTTCGTTCTTTTCTTGGTCTAGCGGGTTATTACCGCCGCTTCATTGAAAACTTCTCAAAGATTGCAGTTCCTCTAACTGCTCTAACTCAGAAGAACAAACCCTTTGATTGGGGATTCAAACAAGAGGAAGCTTTTCAACACTTGAAGCAGAAGCTTTGCGATGCGCCTGTTCTATCATTGCCTGAGGGTGATGATGATTTTGTCGTGTATTGTGATGCATCGAAATTGGGTCTTGGTTGTGTTCTGATGCAAAGGAACAAAGTCATAGCCTATGCATCGAGGCAGTTGAAGATACATGAGAAAAACTACACCACTCATGATCTTGAGTTGGGTGCAGTTGTTTTCGCTCTCAAGATCTGGAGACACTATTTGTACGGTACAAAATGTGTGGTTTTCACGGACCACAAAAGTCTTCAGCATATCTTCAACCAGAAAGAACTCAACATGAGGCAACGACGTTGGGTTGAGCTTTTAAACGACTATGACTGCGAAATTCGCTACCATCCTGGTAAGGCGAATGTCGTAGCTGATGCATTGAGTCATAAGGAACGTACTAAGCTTCATTGTGTATGTGTTCAATCTGTTATTCAAGCTCGATCCGATATCCAAGCACGCATTTCTCAGGCTCAACAATCTTGTGTTTCACAGGGTTTGATGGATAAGGAATTTCCCTATCACATAACACCTGATCTGGAACTGAAGGACAATGGATCGTATTACTTCATGGACCGTTTGTGGGTCCCAAGCCAGGATGATCTTCGTACCTTGCTTATGGATGAAGCCCATAAGTCTCGTTATTCTATTCATCCGGGCTCAGATAAGATGTATAAGGATCTTCGTATTCAGTATTGGTGGCCTGGTATGAAGAAAGACATTGGCTTATACGTATCAAAATGCCTTACTTGTCTTAAGGTTAAGGCTGAACATCAGCGTCCTTCGGGTTTATTGGTGCAACCGGAGATCCCAGTTTGGAAATGGGAAAACATTACTATGGATCTCATTACTAAACTTCCGCGTACAAAGAAAGGTCATGATGCCATCTGGGTAGTCGTTGATCGTCTCACTAAGTCAGCACATTTCTTGCCAATCCGTGAGGATTTTCCTGCTGACAGACTTGCTAAAATCTATGTGGATGAAATTGTAGCTCGACATGGTGTTCCTTTGAACATCATTTCTGACAGAGATGCTCGTTTCACTTCTCATTTTTGGAGAACCATGCAATCTGCTATGGGGACCCAACTTAATCTGAGCACAGCATATCATCCGCAAACGGATGGTCAATCTGAAAGAACAATCCAGACTCTGGAGGATATGCTTAGAGCTTGTGTGATCGATTTTGGTGGTAGTTGGGATTCACATCTTCAATTGATTGAATTCTCCTACAACAACAGTTATCACACCAGCATCAAAATGGCTCCTTTCGAGGCTCTCTATGGTCGAAAATGTCGTTCACCAGTCTGCTGGAATGAGATCGGCGAGGCTCAACTTACTGGACCTGCCCTCATTTTGGAGACAACTGATAAGGTCAAGAAAGTTCGTGATAACCTTCAGACAGCTAGAAGCCATCAAAAGAGTTACGCGGATCCAAAACACAAACCCTTGGAATTTCAAGTCGGTGATCGAGTATTACTTAAGGTCTCACCTTGGAAAGGTGTGATCAGATTTGGAAAGAAAGGAAAACTTGCACCTAGATACGTTGGACCATTCAAGATCGTCGAAAGAATCGGAAAGGTAGCCTACAGACTTGAGTTACCTCCTGAACTTGGAAATGTTCATCCAACTTTTCACGTATCCAATCTCAAGAGGTGTTTAGCTGATGAGAACCTCCACATACCGCTTGACGAAATTCGTGTTGGCAAAACACTGAAATTTGTTGAGAAGCCAGTGGAAATCATGGAACGTGAAGTCAAGTGGCTCAAACGCAAGCGCATTCCTTTGGTCAAAGTTCGCTGGGAAGCTAAACGTGGACCCGAGTTTACTTGGGAATGAGAAGATCAAATGAAGGCGAAATATCCGCATCTTTTCCCACGAGTTTCCTCTAAATAAATTTCGGGACGAAATTTCCACAAGTAGGGGAGACTGTAACATCTGTGCTTGTAATCATTATGAACAGTTCGGTTATCAATAAAACAATGTTATTTGATCTCAATGTTTGTTTGGTTGTGTTTTACATTTTTCATGTTTTGACTTTTATTCAATTCCAAACTCTACATCGCTTTCTGGAGAGTTATACGCAAACTGATGCGTAAACGTAATCAGTTTAATGCGACAAATACTCCGGAACATCAACATATACTTAAAATACCTTAAATAACCTTTACACAACTTAGAAATAAGTTTTAAAGGCTTTGGTATGGCAAAAACAAGTTAATTCGCTTACAGGGACTAAACTTGACAAACTGCGAAAGTATGCCCATTTGAACTGTAACGAACATTCCGGAATCTGACCATAAGTTAAACACACCTTTAATATCCTTTATATAGCTTAGAAATAGGCTTTAAGGGGTTCGGTGTGCTAAAATAAACTTTTGGGTCATTCAGGGACTAAAAGTGTCAAAAAGTGCATAAGTTTGCATTTTCGCGCATAACTTACGTTCTGAATACATCCGTACATCCAAAAATTTATGTAAGCACTAAAATATTTTATTTTAGTGTTTGGCTTAAGAAAAATCCATTCGTTGCGTCATTTGGATCGTTTTTCGCGCTTATGCGCATTCCGTCGTAATTAAGCGAACATCGCGATCATACGGCCAAACGAACCGACATCCGAAATATTTTTGAGCATTTTTTGAGTTCCCTATACTTTAACTTCATTTTAGAGCCTTGAAATGAGGTTAACGGGGTTCAAACGCATCGAAAATAGCTTAAACGGGCTGCAGGGACCATTTCTGCCATTTTTGAAACTTTGCTGATACTGGTGGGCAGTGGCGTAGCGCGAGCACATCATGCCTTGGCAGTGGCACTACGCGACTGCCTAACCTGGACAGAAACATTGTATTTGATCCCTTTTCACTTTCGCACATGGTTTTGGCAATACCGTGGGCTCAAATGGTTTTAGAAAACCACTATCTTGATGTGTATGGTTGAGATCAAAGCACGGTTAACAAGGAACGATCTTAACGGCTAACCGAACACTATAAATACCCCATGCCATCCATTGCTAAACTCACTAGAATTTTGATTTGAGAAACTCTAAGTTGAAACCATTGTTTCATACCTGAGATTCTTGAATCGAGATTAGCATTCGGGGACCCTTCGTAAGTATTCTTTCGTTCTTTTATTGCTTTTCGAGTCTGAAAGTCAAACTTTGTTTAACTTTCTGCATTGACCAGTTTATGGTCAATGCGAAGTTCGTTTGAACTTCGCAACGTGAGTGTAATCACGTTGGTTATAGTCCCTTGGGACTATGCCTACTGATTACCACGTTGTCTAGGGTCGTAGGGTAAGCGATCTAATAAATCGCTTATACCTCGAACCCGACCCATTTGGTCGACCATTAGGATCCGACCCATTTGGTCGACCATTAGGATCCGACCAAACACATTAGGTGACCATAGTGTATAGGGAATAACCTTCCGAGGTTATACCTTATGGTCACATCGTTTAAGTAGTTGTGTGATAGGTAGTTTATATGCCTTAGGTAAATTACCAGAATACCCTTTTCATGTATAATTGGTAATTAAGCATATGTAACCTAAACTTTTGTCACATAACTGATTATGTAACATGTTTAGGCATATAACACTTGTCATAGGACTAGTTAGACGTTCTGAACGCGTTTCACGCGAACGACGCGTTAAAGTAGCATAAGCTACCTAAACGGGTCGTAATGGGTCGTAAACAATTATGTTAGGTTTCAATTAGTATGTAGGCTTTGTTAAACCATATTACACGAGTCTCCATACTCGTTTGGTTTACGAACCCTCATGCTACCCGATCTTCCGATTTAGGTCCGGTTTATTAACATAGTTACCTATATTAGGTGCCTTTTGATTCCGAGATCTCTAGCATTGCTTGGTGATCATCTTAGGACAACTGAACAATCTCAAGTGAGTACATAGACCCCTCTTTTACTGTTTTCCAAACTGTTTTGGGGTGAAACACATGTGCCTACTTGTTACTTTCATGCTTTCCTGTTTTCATAACATATACTTGCTATGTTTATTAGTACATTCATAGTACATGATTTCATTACATTTTATGCTATGTGTGCCCATTGTGTGCATTACTTAGTACATCGTTTTACATTACATTTCATGCTATGTGTGCCCATTGTGTGCATTACTTAATACATCGTTTTTCATTACATTTCATGCTATGTGTGCCCATTGTGTGCATTACTTAGTACATCGTTTTACATTACATTTCACGCTATGTATGTTCATTTGATTACATACTTAGTGCATCGTTTTCACATGCTTACATTTTGGGTATGACATTTGGTTTGTTTACAGTGGAACAATACATTCATTAACATTAGCTACGCCGTTCGTTAGTAGGTAGTGGTACCATAGGAATTGACAACTCCCGTTCCTGAAATCCTGGGTTGGTTTGGATTGGAAGGAATGACCGAATTCGATATACATAATTTAGATAAACCTTTAATTTGTTTAAGGGTTTATCGCCACAGTCTCAAGGCTTGGATGTATGCATTTTCACAATACCACATAGATGTTTGTATCAGTAAAGCATGCATTTGTTACACAAAACATAACTTTGATTTAAACTGTGTTTTACTTCAATACCTTGTTTTTGTGCATTATATATATGGTTTAGTTGATATATTTCACTTACCATACATGACATTTTTGGTTACACATTACATGATCTACATTAAACATAAACATTTTGACATTGATATACATAGTTGGTGGTTTACATTGGACATAGACATTTCGATATGGTTTACACATTAACACATGACAATTCATTTATACATGAACAATTTACATTGATGGTTGGTTTGAGTAAGTGATTTGAGTAACGAGGCGTGTGTAATATGATACAAGCATGGTGGATACGCCGCTGGTACTTCCTATATATAAGTGTTTGTATGATATTACATGTCGTAGCGTTACTTAAATCATTTCAATATTTGACATATTATGTTTTACATAAACAACTTATTTTCACAAGACAATGATTTACAAAACAATTTATCTTATACAAACTCATTTTACTTGGTTATTCATTTAACCTTACATTTTTCTCTTATTTATACATATCATCGCTTTTTGAATGACTTATAAAACAAAACAACTTACAAGGTTCATGACTGACTGTTACTAAACAACTTTTTCCTAAACTTATAAGTCATGAATCCTCTTTTCACAAATCCTATGTATCTCCAGGCATTTTTATGCTGACGTACCTATTTTCACATGTGTTTTCAGGTGCTTTTGCATAGGATGTTGATCGTGACACTAGGGCGGACCTGTGCCTTAGAGACTAAAAATGGAGATAGACTTGTTTAATTATGTTATAAACTATTTGTTTCCAGTTTAAGACAATGTAACACTCCTGTTTAATAAATAAAATACAACTTTGTATGCCATGGTTGTGAAACAATAATTATGTTACAACACTCCCCGACGTTTCCGCCACGTTTTGTATGTTACACGTGGTCGGGGTGTGACACGGCGTACCATGGCTCTTCCTTATATTCCACCATTTCCAGGGACTCGTTTGGAAATTTTTCATTGATTTGCTCGTCCCTGGTTGCCTCCAAAGTTGGGTCTTCTAAGCGCGAAAGATGATCTGCTGCGGTATTTTCTGCTCCTCTTTTGTCTCTGATTTCAATGTCAAATTCTTGGAGGAGTAGAATCCACCGAATCAAACGTGGTTTTGCGTCCTGCTTCTTGAAAATATATCGAATGGCTGCATGATCTATGTAGACTATAGTTTTAGAAAGAACAAGATAAGAACGAAATTTATCAAAAGCAAATACCACAGCTAGTAATTCTTTTTCAGTTGTTGTGTAATTTTCTTGTGCATCATTAAGTGTTTTACTAGCGTAATAAATTGGGTGGAAATGCTTTTCTTTTCTTTGTCCCAAGACAGCTCCAACCGCAAAGTCACTAGCATCACACATGATTTTGAAAGGAAATTTCCAATCAGGCGCTATCACGATAGGTGCATTGACTAACATCTCTTTTAAGGTTAGAAATGCTTGGTTGCAATCATTGTCAAAGATGAAAGGGGCATCTTTTTCAAGTAATTTCGTTAGAGGCCTTGAGATTTTTGAAAAGTCTTTGATAAATCGTCTATAGAATCCGGCATGCCCTAGGAAACTTCTGATAGCTCTTACGGAGGATGGAGATGGTAATCTAGAAATGGTATCTATTTTGGCCCGATCCACCTCCATTCCTTCGCTCGAGATCTTGTGACCGAGCACTATTCCCTCCGTTACCATGAAATGGCATTTTTCCCAATTAAGGGCGAGGTTAGTTTCCTCACATCGGGATAGCATTCGTTCAAGGTTATCGAGGCATTGGTCGTATGAATCCCCAAAGATAGAAAAGTCGTCCATGAAGACTTCCATTGTCTTTTCTATCATGTCATGGAAGATGGCTACCATGCAACGTTGGAATGTTGCGGGGGCATTACATAGACCAAACGGCATGCGTCGATAAGCAAAAGTTCCATAGGGACATGTGAAAGTTGTCTTTTCTTGGTCTTCGGGTGCTATCGGGATTTGAAAGTAACCTGAAAAACCATCCAAGAAACAGTAAAATTTATGACCGGATAATCTTTCTAATATTTGATCAATGAAGGGCAAAGGAAAGTGGTCTTTTCTTGTTGCTTCATTTAATCGTCTATAATCTATACATACTCTCCATCCTGTGACGGTTCTCGTTGGTATTAATTCATTCTTTTCGTTAGTTATCACCGTCATACCTCCTTTCTTTTGAACTACTTGGACGGGACTCACCCAAGGACTATCGGAGATAGGATAGATAAGTTCGGCGTCAAGTAGTTTGATGACTTCGTTTTTAACCACTTCTTGAACCTTTGGATTCACTCGACGTTGTGGTTGTATGACCGATTTGTAGTCATCATTCATCAAAATTTTGTGTGTGCACATAGAAGGACTAATTCCTTTTATGTCTACAAGTTTCCAAGCTATTGCATTTTTATGTTTTTTCAAAAGACTAATTAATTTTTCTTTTTCTAAGCTATCTAATTTAGACGAAATAATTACAGGTAAATTACCCTCTTTATCTAGAAAAGCATATTCCAAACCTTTTGGAAGTTCTTTGAGCTCAAGTGGTGGGTCTTTAGGAGACTCCTTATTTGGTTGCTCATTTCGATCAAGAACTTTAAAAGTTTGTTCTATGGCGACCTCTTCTTCAACAAAGTGGTCAATCTCTTCACTTGTATCGGGTGGTTCATCTTCATCTTCAATTAGGGGGTCATTATTGCCGAATGGATATTTCATTGACCGTTCGAGATCGACACTTCTTTTAAATGCCCCTAATTGAAGAGGTAGATTGTTGAACTTCCGGTTTTTCAAAGCTTCGTGTGTTTTTACAAATGGTCGTCCCAACATTAGAGGAGCGTCATCGAGGACGACAAAGTCGGTCGGTATTACCAATTGATTTGTTTGAACCAAAACATCCTCAACTATACCGATTGATTTTATTACTTTCCGATTGGATAGAAAAATGGGTATTTGAAGTGGAGAAAAATCACTAATACTTAATTTTTCGAAAATGTAGTTAGGCATTATGTTAACACAAAGATCTTTATCGATTGTGACGTTACTAATAAATGAATTTTGAAAGAAACATGGAACCGGTGTAATGTTAATTTCAAATGGGTCTTCTTTTATTAGCGACGTTTGATCATTAGTTAACTTAACACTTACCGTTTCGTCAATTTTAGTGTTAGTGTTTAACTCTTTTAAAAACTTAGCATGAGTGGGTACTAAACAATGATTTTCAAAAGAAGGTGACAAGAGATTAATTTCTTCAAAATTAGACTCTTCTTGTATTTTAACGTTGTCGGACTCACCTATTTCGTTGTTTAACTCATGTGTCGGTTTTTCACTTATTTGTTCTTCCATTTCTACAATTTCAGTTATCTCTTCATTTTTTAATTCTTCTCTTGCGCGGGACTCCTCTTCCCTTGCGCGAGATTCTCTTATACAGCGATCGATAACTCTTATGTATTCTAATATCCTATCGGTCACTTCGGTTATAGAAAAAGAATCGGTATTTTCTAAGCTTGAATCCGGTTGTTCGACCCTTTGTTCCTCATAATACCCATATGAAGTCGATGGTTCGCACCATTGTTCTTCATTGTAAGCATATGATGGATAAGGTTCGTAATTTTGTTCTTCATAATACTCATATGAGGTGGGTTGTTCAGGCCAAGGTTCCTCATAGTAAGCATACGAAGGTGGTGGCTCATATCTTGGTTCCTCAAAGTATGAGTATGAAGGCTCATACCTTGGTTCATCAAAATATGAGTATGAGTGAGGAGGTTCATACCTTTGGTCTTCATAGGATGTGTATGAAGTTGATGGCTCGTACATGGGCTCCTCATAGTAGGTGTATGAATTGGATGGTTGATATGAGTGATTATTTTGAACCGATCGTGCGTTACGACAATTAGTGCAATAATTACCCCTATAATCATCCTCCTCATAGGTGTAGTTGTAACCTCCTGAGTATTGATCCATAAGAATCACTCAGCAGACCACAACTGAGTCTCGAGATCAGAAAACAAAAATAAAAACGGAAACAGAGGCTGGACACGGCCCCGTGTTCAGTGAGCACGGCCCCATGTTCAGGATCTGTATCTGGGCGTTTTAATTAAATTTACTGATTTCGTTGAGCACGGGGCGTGTTCAGTGAGCACGGCCCGTGTTCAAGCTATTGTTACTGGATGTTTTTATGAAAATGTGCAGCACGGCCCCGTGTTCAGTGAACACGGCCCCGTGTACAGGTTACTGTAAATGCAAATCTAAACTAAAATGCAGAAAAATGTGCGCGCGTTTTAAAAGGTTTTGAAAAACTGATTAGGCCGTTGATTTTAAGCTTTCTTAAAATCCTTGTGTCCCCGGCAGCGGCGCCAAAAACTTGATGCGTGTGAAGTGTTATATATTTTAGGTGTATATTTTAAGCCCCTTTAACACTTATTTTTAGCCAAGTTTTAAATTTATAAAACACGATATTTCACTAACACTAAACACACATATGGGCAAGTGCACCCATCGTGAGCGTAGTATAGTGTTGGTAAGATACCGAGGTCACAAGAGCTTTTAGTACCGGTTTATCCTCAACGTCTAATCAAAATAAAAAGGTTTAGAAAAATGTTTTAAACTAAGAAAAGTAAAAACTAACTAAAATGCTGAAAATAAAAATAAAAACAGATAGACAAGATGAATCACTTGGTTCCGACTCGTATCTAGTGTAACCTTTTATTATTTCCGCACTTTTGCACATAATTAAGAGATTGTCTTAGTTATTGTAGTAGGCCCCTCTTTTGAAGGTGACGTTACCCTCACCCCAGTAGTTTGAGTCAGTAAGGATACAATCCTAAAAGGGTGGATTATTGGAAGATAATTAATTAAGTTATTAATGCAATATTATGGTAGGCCCCTCTTTTGGAGGTGACGTTACCCTCGACTAAGTAGTCTGAGTCAGCAGGGATACAGTCCTAAGTAGCCGGGTTATAGTATTAATAGTAGTTAACTTATGAGGGGATCAAAGAGTTTGGACCCCCGCCATCCAATACCGTTAAGTATTGAAGGAGGTCCTACTAAATTTGACCCAGGTCCATTGCAGGACCTCTAAACGCTGAACAATGGCAAGACCTTTACCAAACCGTTCCCTTAACCCCCGACCAGGTAGCCAACATACCTCCATATAGACCGTGGAGATATGAATGGTGAAAATCTTTTATTTTATATAGACAGTAAAATAATGCCAAGACACCACGGACAAACGATAAGGAAAGATCACCTTCAACATAAGCAACTAGTTATTAAAGTCATTAATACAAAACCAAATAAAAAGTGCAAAAGATTAGAAATAAAAAGT